>JAMPIV010010106.1:0-180000 GCA_024509875.1 Oreohelix idahoensis | reverse complement strand
TTGAAAATAATAGGGTGGCCCTTGACTTTTGACGAGTAGTATATTTCTTCAAATTTTTTTTCCCACTTATCAAATATTTCTTACAGTTGTCAAATATTTATGCAAATGTTTCTTCCACTTGTCAAATATTTCTTCAAATGTGTTTCCAGTGGTCAAATATTTCTTATAGTTGTCAAATATTTATGCAAATGTTTCTTCCACTTGTCAAATATTTCTTCAAATGTTTGTTTCCAGTTGTCAAATATTTCCAACAGTTGTCAAAATATTTCTTCAAACGTTTTTCAGTTGTCAAATATTTTTCAAATATTTTTTTTCCACTTATCAAATATTTCTTACAGTTGTCAAATATTTATGCAAACGTTTCTTACAGTTGTCAAATATTTATGCAAATATTATTTTCCAGTTGTCCAATATTTCTTCAAGTTTTTCGTCCACTTGTCAAATATTTCTTACAGTTGTCAAATATTTCTGCAAATGTTTGTTTCCAGTTGTCAAATATTTCTAACAGTTGTCAAAATATTTCTTCAAACGTGTTTTTCAGTTGTCAAATATTTCTTCAAATGTTTTGCAGGTGCCAAATATTTTTTCAAACGTGTCTTACAGGTGTCAAATATTTCTTACAGTTGTCAAATATTTTTTTTCAAACGTTTCTTACAGTTGTCAAGTATTTCTTCAATTTTTTTTTACACTTGTCAAATATTTCTTACAGTTGTCAAATATTTATGCAAATGTTTCTTCCACTTGTCAAATTTTTCTTCAAATGTTTTTTGCCAGATGTCAAATATTTCTTCACATGGTTCTTGCGGTTGGCAAATATTTTTAAAAAAAATATTTATCCAACTCATTCTTGCAGTTGCCAAATATTTCTTCAAATATTTCTTGCACTTATAAAAAAGTTCTTAAGATATTTCTTCTCATTACCAAATATTTCTTCGAATGTTTCTTGCAGGTGCCAAATATTTCTTCAAATAGTTCTTGCAGTTGTCACATATTCCATCAAATGACTAATCCGGTTGCCAATATTTCTTGTAGCTGTCAAAGACTTCTTTAAATATTTCTTGTAGTTTTCCAAACTGGTCATTAAATATTTTTTCCTGTTGTCAAGTACTGCAAATAATTCTTGCAGCTGTCAAAAATGTCTTCCAGTTGTCAAACATTTCTTTAAATATTCCTTATAGCTGCCACATATTTTTGTCGAGTATTTCTTCCATTTTTACATATTTCTCACTGCCATATAGAAGTAAGCTGGTGATGCAGGCGTTATATATCGCAGCTTTGGTCGTCGTTGTGAGTTTGGAGTTTCCCCAAACACGTGATGTGAGGCGAGCAAAGGTAGCTGCATCTTTGGCAATGGGGCTGTCAATATCTGTGTCCAGAGAGAGAGTTTGTCATTGATGATAGACACAAGGTATGTGTGTGGTGCATCACTGCCAATTCATAGTTTTCGATAGTGATAACTGGCGCAGCACCTACCTCTTGACTCAGCACATTTGTTTTCTTTAGACTTATTGTGGAGGTCAAAGGCCTTGCATGCTTTGGTGAAGCGATTCACCGAGCTCTTTCTAGCATCAGAGACGAACTGGGATCTCCGGTCAGATAGTACATTTTCGGGAAAACCCAATCTGCTGAATACTAAAAATAGCGCACCCGCGGAACTTGACGAAGATCCGGAGTGGATGCAGGGATTCTCAAAATGTGGAGACTGCCACAGTAAACGGAAAAGACATCACATGTTTGTATTACATATTTGAAGAAATATTTAACAAGTGGAAGAAACATTTGCATAAATATTTGACAACTATAAGAAATATTTGACCACTGGAAAAACATTTGAAGAAATATTTGACAAGTGGAAGAAACATTTGAAGAAATATTTGACAACTGTAAGAAATATTTGCCAAGTGGAAAACAAAATTTGAAGAAATATTTGACAAGTGGAAGAAACATTTGCATAAATATTTGACAACTGTAAGAAATATTTGACAAGTGTAAAAAAATTTGAAGAAGTATTTGACAACTGTAAGAAATATTTGAATAAATATTTGACACATGCAAGAAACATTTGCATAGATATTTTACAACTTGAAAAAACATTTGAAGAAATATTTGACAACCGGAAAAAAACATTTGAAGAAATATTTGAGAACTGGCAAAACGTTTGAAGAAATATTTGACAACTGGAAGAAATTTTTGACAGCTGCAAGAATTATTTGCCTTGTCAAGTACGGACAACAGGAAAAAATATTTAATGAAAAAATATTTAATGAAAAGTTTGGAAAACTGCAAGAAATATTTAAAGAAGTCTTTGACAGTTGCTCTATTTACCTACAGGTTGGAACCTTTGAGTAGGACTGGGAAAAATTTTGGGACAATCTTTGCTGATTGGAAGACAAGTTTTCACTAAAGTTTGACAATTGTTGGACAAAAAAGTAGATAACCATTTTATAACTGGAACAAATACTTAGTTACATTTATTTAATGTACTAAATTCCCGTGGTCGCCGCATGTTTGAAACGATTGGGAGACAAAATAAAACCTATCACCAGATGCCGCACGTGTGAAAAGAGTGAAACCTTAAATCATGGGGGTTCGAACACATGAACGAAGGAATGCTTCTTTTATAAATTTCTACTATTGATCTATTGTGTTTTGAGCTTGTCTGCAATGAAGTGAGCAGAAATAAGTAGCAGAGTTAGTCTTACAAAGGTAAATGTTAGTCTTACATAGGTAAATCCCGTTGTAAATAGGATTTTTCGTCTACCAATGCGCAAAACTCTGCATGTTTGAATTTTATTACGTTTTTCTAGCTTGCTATATTTAGGGAGCTGCGGTAGCATAGTGGTTAGTGCACTGGCTTCCTAGCTCAGTGGTCGATGGTTCGATCCCCAGATGAGGTAGGATTTTTTTAAGGCCGCAAACTGCTCCTGGGTCGACCCAGCCCCAATTGGGTACCAGAACAACTTCTGGGAAGGTAAGGCGGCCGGCGTGATGGTGACCACATCACCCCTAGTGTGCCGATGGTCAAGAAAATATGGGCCTAACATCATATTCCCAATATGCCTCAATGGACGTGTAACGGGATCCTTTACCTTTTTTTATAATTAGCCCAGACGTCACCCTCTATGCTAATGGAATTTTATAAAGTATACGATCAATGGTTTCCTCGCGAAGTTTTGCGCCGACGATTGATCGAGTTTATTGCTAGCGGTAAAAGCCCGTGCGTGTTTGAACTTTATTAAAAGTGGATGAAAATGGCCTCGCCATTGTTCCGGTTGCAGTCTGTACAGCGACACTAAGGATTGCCAAGTTGATGCCATAATCTAGTCTGCCTATGGGATATATCTCTACGGAGCCTCGTTGTCTTCAATAAAACTGTCTATTTGGCATTGTCCAGCGTGGCCTTTGACAGTATGTTTTATGTGGAGAATACGGCTGTGTGCGGGGTCACTTACATACCACTAGATGGACATTGGGGTGAGTAGACTTATTACTCATGATATAATATAAATAATAAAGAAAACTACCTAGTGGACCAGAGCCCGTATCAATATGTAATTACATTCACCCAACAAACGGAAATTCCCTGTCATAATTTTACATCAAAAGACATGTCCACAACGATAATTACACAACGTCACCTCTCACCACCCTATATTCTCATCAATACCTACACACAACACAACACAATAACCAAAATCACCCACACCACACCACGCTCATTAGCCATCTTCCTCTATAAAATGTATCAATTTTTTTTATTTTCCTCTATAAGCCTTTGCCCCGCCATTTTATCGAGTTTTTTACTTCATTTTTTCCTCACGCCAACACACACCAATGAGTCATCATCAATACCCTCCGCGCACTCCATTAAAAACCCCACCGACCAGCTAATGACAACTTACCTGGTTTTTCCCATCTCACCCCTATATTCTCATTAATACCTACACACAAACGCCAGACAAACCCAACATCAACACCACCACACCACACTCATTAGCCATCTTCCTCTATAAAAATCATACTAAGCGAATTTATCAATTTTTATATTTTCCTCTATAAGCCTTTGCCTCGCCATTTTATCGAGTTTTTGACGTTATATTTCCTTATATAAACCCATTCCTCACTATCTACCCCCACTACCCCAACTCCAATTGCCCACTCAACCCCCAAGAGCCTAACTTAAAGCAAAACATTCCATGTAACTTTCTAATTTAATTCATACTTTGTCTCGCAATATATACTTCTATTTATAAACCTTGGTATTTGTTATATTTATCTATGTTGTAAAATATATATTGTATATATGTTGTATATATGTGTATATATATATATGTTGTATAAAGAAACAACACACTACAACAACACACAACAATTAAAATACCTTCACACAAAACACCAGACAAACCAAAAGCAATACCACCCACACACATGAGTCGTCACCCCCACCAGCCAAATTCAATACCCCCCGCGCACTCACAAATCAACACCACACCATGCTCATTAGCCAGCTTCCTCTATAAAACTCATATTAAGCGAATTTATCGATTTTTTATATTTTCCTCTTTATCTCAAGAGTGCCGGATTTTATCGATTTTTATGTACGTTGTATATATGTATATATGTATATATATATATATATATCTACATATATATATATATATATATATATATATATATATAAATATCGTATATATATATATATATATATATATATATATATATATATATATATATATATATATATATATATATATATATATTATAAATATTGTCTACCTGTTGTAAAATATATTGTATAAACAAACAACACAACAACACACTACCAGCACAATACAACAACATACAACAATTAAAATACCTACACACAACACACCAGACAAACCAAAAGCAATACCACCCACACCACACCGCTTATACATTGTCCTACTCCGGCGCTACACCCCAACATACACCCATGAGTCTTCACCCCGCCAACCAAAACCAATACCTCCGCGCACTAAAAAATCAACACCACACCCCGCTCATTAACAATCTTCCTCTATAAAAATCATACTAAGCGAATTTATCGATTTTTTATATTTTCCTCCCTCTATAAGCCTTTGCCTCGCCATTTTATCGAGTTTTTGACGTCATATTTCCTTATATAAACCCAGTCCTCACTATCTACCCCCACTACCCAACTTCAATTGCACACTCAACCCCCACGAGCCTAACTTAAACCAATACATTCCATGTAACTTTCTAATTTAATTCACACTTTGTCTCGCAATATATACTTCTATTTATAAACCTTGGCCTTTGCTATATATGTTGTAAAATATGTATATTTGTTTGTATATATATATATATATATATATATATATATATATATATATATATATATATATATATATATATATACAACACGCTTATACCTTGTCTTACTCCGGCACTACATCCCAACACACACCCATAAGTCATCACCCCCGCCAACCAAAACCAATACCCCCGCACACTCAAAAATCAACACCACACCCTCTCATTAGCCATCTTCCTCTATAAAACTCATACTAAGCGAATTTATCGATTTTTTTATATTGTCCTCTTTATCTCAAGAGTGCAGGATTTTATCGATTTCTATGTATATATTGTATGTATATATGTGTGTGTATGTGTATATATATATATATATATATATATATATATATATATATATATATATATATATATATATATATATATATATATATATATATATATATATATATATATATATATATATATATATATATATATATATATATATATATATATATATATATTGTCTACCTGTTGTAAAATACATTGTATAAACAAACACACCAAAACAATACCACCCCCACCGACCAGCTACAACACACAACAATTAAAACACCTACTTATCTCTCCTTAGTTACCTACACACCCGCCATTATCGAACAAATATATTACTATATAAAAGTCAGCGCATCCACCTGAATCGATCGGAGTATTTTCCTATATAAAAAGTCCGCGCATCCACCTGAATCCTAACCGTAAAGTACATGACATACTACTAACGTCCCCTTGGATACAGAAAGATATCCAATAGGGTGGAGAACTATTGAAGATCTACTTCTTCTTCGTACACTCTCAGACGTCCACTTGAATGTTCTCAAAGAATTCAGTAGTCAGTTTGAGGCTATTTGAATCGCCGTAAAGCTTTTCCACGAAAGGAGCTGGCGTCGGCCATATGCACTTTCTCTGTACCACATATAAGGGGCAAATTTGAAGCAGATGTTCAGCAGTCATTTTATCACTGATCGGTAGTTCCTATCTTTAGCTTGTTGAATAGATGGTATCTCAATCTGTTGTGGCCAGTGCGGAGTCTGAAGATTACCACTTGTTCTCTTCTGTGGAGCTGGTAGTAAGCATCATTCTGTGTGTGCCCTGGATGTTCTACATTCCATTTGTTTCTGTATCTGATTCTGATGAAACTCTTTGCCTCCTCAAAAGTTATGCTTGCATCAGGCTGAGGTAGATGTGAACCTTCTTTAGCCATTCTGTCAGCCTCTTTATTACCGGTGATGTTACAAAGAGATGGGATCCATTGGATCACAACACTTTTGAATCGTTGACAAAGTTTGTGGAGCACTACTCTGAGATCATCCAGGTCTGTATTATTTTGGCTTTTCAACGTTGCAATTACTGACTGCGCATCAGTAAAGAAAGCAACTTGTCTCTCTGCCGTTTCTTCTGTCAATATAACCTCTGCTGCAGTTTTCAAGGCCTCTGCCTCTGCTCTGAAGTTGCTGGAGAATCGTTCTGTCGCCATTGACATCCTTTTTTCTGCACCAGTGCTTAAGGTCAGAAAGACACCCCCACCTCCATTTTCTGTTGCATTTGTTGCTGATCCATCTGTGTATGCATGGGTCTAGGTGTTGCGTGGGTAATGTTTCTCTATGTATTTTGTCGCTATGGATTTTCTATCTGTTGCAGTTTGGCTCTTTTTACTTTCAATTCCAGGAATGTTTTCTATCATGTTAGGGAAACGATTTTGTTTCCAAACTGGAAGCTTGTGTGCAGTGTAGATGGGTTTAACAGTGGATATTTCATCTATGGATACTGCTCTCATTTGTGGTTTCATTGATTCTACAAAATTACTTCGTTTGAGTCTTTGCCTTCTAAGAGCATTTATTTTATGGCACATTGGGTGGTCTGTTAGTCTTTTAAATTTTTCGACCTGTTGTTGAGCCCTGCATTCTCTTCTATCTGTCATTGGCTGGAGGCATGTAATCTTTTCGAGTTCTTTTATAGGTGTTGACTTCATGCCTCCCGTTATAATTCTCATTGCTTGATTTAAGAGTCTGCTAATTTTATCGAAGTTTGTTTTAGCTGCTGTTGCCCATGCTGCCATGCCATATTCAAGAACTGGCCTCACTCGCCCTGTGTACAACGTCTTAAGCACTTTCTCATCTGCATCCCAAGATGCTCCAGCAAGTTTTTTCATCATTACCATTCTTTGTCTTGCTCTCATTCGATTTCTGTCAACCTGTTTTTTCCAAGTCAGACGGCGATCAAAAATAATGCCTAGGTAGTTCGGATTTTCGTTTAAATGAAGATTTACTCCGTTTAGTACTAGTTTGAAGCTCTGAGGTCTAGTTGAGAGGGAAAATACAGTGTACGTTGTTTTCTCTTTGTGATGGGGCCGTAAAGACACCCCGGAGGCCCCCCCCTTTCATTTTTCATGGCAGATTTATCGTCCATATATTTTCGATGTGCTCGCAGCACTCTGGGATGTAAAAAGTCTTCAAGAAGATATATTAGTTTAGGCCATAATAAAGCATAAGAATGAGTTGTGATGTGTTATATTTGGTAGTCGTGTGTTATATTTAATAGCGGTAGGTTTTATCTGTGTTTTCGTGCCTAATAAAGCAAATATCTCGAGTGTTATTTAAGGGGCAAAATTAATCCGCGCAGCGCGCAGTAAGTTGAGTGATTCGCCAAGGGCCTATACAAAGAGATAGCGAGCGGAAAACAGGCCTATTTGAAGATTCAGTCCGGACGAGAGAGAAACGAAGTTAGGCTAGCCCTGTGTCGGTAGAAGAGGAACAGAGACATGACACGTGAGTTAATTTAAATTAGCATTAGTGTTCTGCAATTCTGAAACTATATTCAGCACGAGTCTGTTTTAATGTTTAGTGAAATAAATAGATTGGTAGATGTGAAAGTTTAAGAGCAATTATTTCATTTATCAGAAAGGCAAATACGGTATGAAGCTATTTCACGTGAATTTAGAATATATCAAGATGGCAGTCGGGAGGCCACGTGGTGATGACTTTAGTTCTAGTTGTTAAGTCAAGAGTGATTTTATTTTGTTCTTTAATGTAAGAGTAATTAAGTGTATTTCACGATTATTGATTATTCTACTGTATATCTTTAGTGGGTTACTTTGAGTGAGGTGAGAATATGTATTTAGATTTCTGGAGAGCGCGAGGTCACTCCTTGGGGCGTAAGGCACTTTGAGACAGGTGTTTCTCTGTTTGCTCCGTGCGGAGCATGGAAACACCAATGCAACTAGTGTCCATTACAAGCCCACAAGAAGCATTTTTATGCTATTACAGTGGTTGTTTCTGTAACAATGTGTTTCATGTGATGAGTTCCCAATCTCATCAGGGGGTCACTTACGACACGCTTGGGGCCAGGCGCACCAGTCGTCACTTTATTGAGAGTATTTGTTGTACATGTAGTTGAAGAATATTATTTTATGTCCAGTTGATTATTATTTAATTATTGTTATGTGAAGAATGGTTTGTGAGAGCACGTGGGCTCACTTGGAGATATATATTTCTCTTCTCCGCTCCTGGGGGAGCATGGGGCCACCAGTGTGGTTTGCCTCCGTATGAAGCGTTCAGATGCTCGTGCAGTAGTAGTTTCGGTAGCAATCTGTGTTACATGGTGAGATTGCCAGCTGTGATGATGTCACCAGGATACAACGTTAAAATATCTCCAAAATTAACGATGAAATGTAGGGTTAAAAATAATGCGTAAGATACTAGGAGACATGCTCGCCCATGCCAGCCTTTCCCACCGCCATTTAAAACTAACGAGTTAGAAGTGCAGACGAAACGTTTACCCTTTGTAGACGGGAGAGAACGGAGGACACAAAAAAGGAAAAATATGACTGAACACGTGTTTGAAGTTCGAACGGCAAAAAGACGCAAGCGGGGGTGAAAGAAAAAAAATTCACGTCCCGAGTTGACATAAAGTAAGGAAATGGACAAGAAAAGGACATTAGCTCTTGATCGAGACAGTCATTTCTTGGACGTTTTTCGATACTTGGTCTTTGTTTGAATGCCGCGGCAAAACACATGAAGGAAGGTTCTCGAACAAATTTCAAAATTTAAACTTGAGAAAAAATATGTTTTTTCTTAATAATAGAGTTATGAAAATAAAACCTAGCTAGTTTGATAGCCCATCTTGAGCAGAGAAATAATATGCTTTCAATTATACAGACGGATAGATAAGGAAGATATTGACAAAAGACTGTGTTGTTCATATCAGACAAGCGACTGCACTGTTAACCCATATCACTAAAAGTTTCCAAAATCTTGGCCTTGAGTCTGCAAACGTAAAAATCGAGCTGTAATTAAAGAGAGGGAATGTGGTGGAGCATTGTAGCTAAAAATAACTTAGGCAGCAGATTCGTGTCGGAAATGCATGTAAAACCAAGTGTGTTTTATGAAAAAACAAGTAGAGACAGACGGACTAACATACCGTAATACATACTTGACTGAGATTTGACTGAAGTGACTTTTGGTTGAAGATTTGAAAGCAAGGGGGGAAGTCGGCGATTGGTCAACGCATTTTATAGTAGCGGGATAGAGAGGTGAAAGTTTGCCATTTGACATAAGTCTGTTCAGAGACGCAGTTTGAATCCATAGTGGTGTTGATTCCATAAAAATATAACTATATAGTGGGACGCCATCATACGGCAGCAGCTCAGCTGAGTTTTGCTAGCAAATGTAACTGTGTTCTCAATTCTGAATTCTGGTAAGAATGAACAATATTTATTCTGTACATTTTAATAATTCGAGTGATTGATACTGCCATATCATAAAAATGATTACGACAAGTAAGTGTTCGCTCTAGATCCCCAGCCCTAGATCAGGGTCTAGAGACATACATACAAAGAAAATATATAGGAACGCCTAAATGAAACTATGAAAAAGGATCTAGTGTTGAGATCAGTGGAACATATCACCTATCTTATTTAATAGCAGGAAGCTATTGAACATATCTCAGATGCAATGTAGTCTTGGGGAACTAATACTATGTGAAACCAACTTGGTAAGATGTGCTGTGTGGTCAGAGAGATCTGACCTAGTCTATGTGGTGTTGTTGTGTGTAATGTTGTGTGCAGAAGTGGTTCAGAAGATAGAGTTCTGACACATGACCAATACTTTTGTTTCAGAACTGTGAGTTTCTATTTGGCACCAAAGCGGTGTCAAATGCTGTAGTAATATATACAAGTGTGGACCAGAGCAGTCTGTCATTGTGTCAGAGCAGCCGTATATTGCCCCCAGCACGGAGAGGTGGGGCCACCAGACTTTTGTACAGGATCGACGCAGGCGAGATAAGTTATATCTGGCCTGCTGGACTTTCACCAACGACATTTTCAACTAAATTATCTCTAATTTACCCACAAATAAAGCCATGACATTGGGGAAATTAAAGTATACATATTTATCCCTTAAGTCAACGGACAATGTTTGGCAGTCATAGACTGGGAGTGATGACACCATCCCAACAGCATATCTATTAATAAGTTCTCCTGTGACTAGCTTATTATTAACCAGTCATTTGAAATAATTAAGTACACATTTTCCATTTTATTATGTCATATGATTTTGCATTCCATTTATGACTCCATAATATTTCTTATGTTCTGGCCAACTAAACATTCGGTTCAGAACAAAATAAATTTATCAAAAGATTTAACTTTAAAAACTAAAACAGCCTGAGTTAGTTCAGTGTCTTATAAATTTTATTAATATTATTAGACTTCTTAAATATCTGTGTGTGTGTGTGTGTAATCTACCACAACACATTACATATCAGTACCCTAGATTTTTAACGTAGCCACATTCATTAGTAAAAAAGATATGTGTGAGGTCGTAAGTGGTAGTAAGAAGGGCCTTCTGTAATTCACATCTACATTTATCTCAGGAGCCTTCACAGCTGACCTCATACATCACACTAGGTGACATCAACCATACAATACCATCAAAATCCACTACATATATTGGGGGCTCGTCCGGGATAATTAGCTTATCAGTAATATTAGGATCTCCTGGTGGGAGAATTAAATCAGGGGAACAAATTGTAAAAATTAAAAGTGTCCCTTAAAATTGAAAGTGAAAATAAAAGTTGGTGAATCTTCACAGCCAGTGGTAATTAATTAGTTAACTGGCTAATTAGAATTACCTTAGTCTATAGTAATTGGAATTACTTTAGTTGTTTATTGGTTGGATTTTTACCCTGATCATTGTTATTTTGTGTGATGGCTGAGCTAGCAAAGTTCAGATCAGCTGCTGTGCTAACGGCGAAGGATATGGGAATGGATGGTCAGGCTTTAATTCAGTATGTAACTGCTGAATGTGACAAGTATATTGAAAGGGAAGATAGGAAGGTAGCTGAAGAGAAGAGGTTACAAATTGAGGCTGATAGAGAACTTAAGAGGCTGCAGATTGAGGCTGACAAAGAGGCTAAAGCATTAGAGGCAGAAGAAAAACGACAGCAAAGGGAAGCAGAAGATAGAAGGTTGCAAAGGGAGCACGAATTACGACTAAGGGAGCTGGAGTTACAAGGCCATGCTCCTGAAAATGGTGCCAGCCCTTTTGCCTCAGATGCTGCAGCTAGTCAGGGTGCCTCAAACTCAGCTTTGGGGTTTCATTTAGACCATTTTGTTGAAAAAGACGATGACATCGAGGGGTACCTCAGTCGTTTTGAATTATTAGCTACCACATATGGGTTAGAGAGAACGAACGAACGAACGAACTTTATTTTCGAAGGGTTGAGAATTGGGCGCGCAGGCCCGTCTAACATTCTGCCCTTTCACTCTCATTTATCTTGCATACTATATCCTTTTATTCCCACATATTACTTTAAGCATTAATTTAAAGGCATGCAACATTATAAAGTTAACATAATAGCATTCATTTACAGTATACAATCATAATAAAAAATGAGTTGCCTAGGTTTTTTTTTTTTTTAAATAAAGATAGTGACTGAAAAAAAAATAATAATAATAAAAAATAAAATAATATAAACAAAACAATAAATAAATAAGTTATGTATACCGACACTCACTTATGCGGTCAAAACGTCAAATCTGTAGTATTTTTGAATGTGTCATCAATCCTCAATACAAGAATTACAAAAACACATTCTCGCTTACATCCATACATTCTTGGCGGAAATTGAAATAATAATAATAACACTTTCTTGCGCACTTCTGTAACAGAAAAAGTCTTTCAGCAGTTTAAAAAAAAAAAAAAAAAAAAATTATATCTGCATGTACATCACCCATTTAAGCAAACGGAAACATTCACATCTCTAAAGTACAGTGGTATGCGGGTACATTCTCACATACATTACATTATATAATAGTATTACATGGATATAAAACAAATTATTCCCATTAAAAACGAGCGGAAGAGGAAAAGAAATGTTGACCTATGGATGAGATGTTGACAGGCAAATGATGTTTCTATGGGAGTAGATAATCAGTGTTTAGGAAGTGTTTGAAAAGTGCTTTGTTAAATGAATATTGTGTAGGTAGGCTTTTTAGGTGGTGTGGAAGGCTGTTCCATAAGTAGGCTCCAGAGTAGGCTAGACTCTGTTTGAACAGGTCGATCCTAGGTTTGGGCAGACGTAACTGATGTAATTGTAGTCCCTCTCTTCTACTGGTTTGAAACAATGATCGTAGGTACGGCGGAGCATTGTTTGATAGAATTGCGTGGGTCAGCTTGGCTTTGTTGTAGAGAAGACGTTTTTTCAGGGACAGTATTGTGGGTTCTTTTCCTGTCCTTGTGTGTGATATCGTGGATCGGTGATCAGACGTATTGCTCTCTTATGCAGGGAGTGCAGTCTCTTTGAGGTGGAAGCAGGGCAACCCATCCCATAGTGTAGAGCAGTAATCTAGATGTGTCTGTATATGTGAGGTGTAGAACAATAGTCTAGTGTCTGCGTCTAAGAAGTGTTTTATTTTGGCTAGCTGGTACGTCTTTTGAGCTAAGTGTTTGGTTAAATTCCGTACATGGGAGTTCCACGTTAAGTGCTGGTCAATCGTGATTCCTAGAACTTTGTGTTCTGTTACATGTTCAATTTGTATTGATTCCGCGTGTACCTGTAGCGATCTTTTGGTGCAGTTTAGGAGTTTCTGTCTGGTGGTAATCAACATAGATTTCGTTTTTGCTGTGTTTAATGGCATACGATTCATATTACTCCATTTTGTTAGATTGTCTACATCGCATTGAAGAGTCATTTCAAGTGCCACGCAGTCATTGTCACTAGTGTAGATAGTACAATCATCTGCAAAGAGGTCACATGTTGAATATTTTAGATGTAGTGGTAGGTCGTTGATGAACATTGCGAAGAGTAGGGGCCCAAGAATAGAGCCCTGCGGTACTCCTGTATCTATCTTCGAGAAATCTGATGTCGAGTTGTTGTGAAGCACTAACTGTTGTCGATCTCCCAGGAATGATTTGATGATGTTTAGTGGATTAGGGCCTATTCTGAGGGTTTCCAACTTTTTGAACCATGATAGTGTGGTCAATCATGTCAAATGCTTTTTTGAAGACAACAAAAACAGCACCACCTAATTTTCCATCATTTACATTCGACAGCCAGTTGTCTGCCATTTTGGTGAGAGCTGTGTGACAGGAATGTTTGGGTCTGAAACCTGACTGGCTCTCAATGAGCAGTTTGTTTGTTGTTAAGTGTTGAAATGTGGTGTTGTAAATGTGTTTCTCTAGTGGTTTTGAAAGAGATGATAGAAGGGATATTGGTCTGTAACTGTTGGGATCGCTATGTGAGCCAGATTTATAGAGAGGATACACTTTGGCAGATTTAAATGCTGTGGGAAAGTAGTTGTGTGCAATACATTGATTGTACACATAGGTTAAGGAGTCCCAAATGATGGGTGCAGCGTAACGTAGAATCTTATTGCTGATACCATCAAGACCAGATGAATTGTTGTTTTTTAATGCCAAGATATATGTGAGAACTTCGTGTACTGTTAGAAAAGGAATATCTCTAAGATCTGTTATGGTATGTTCAGTGTTGCAGAAGGCGGTCAGTTTACTAATATCGCAGTCCATTGGCTTTAGTGTCGATTTGAGATGGTTAATTTCTGTTTTGAAGTGGTTACTAAAATGAGTAGCCGTGAGGGGGCAGCTTTTTGGTAAAGAGTTTAGTGACTTTGTTTTGTGTGTTAGTGTTCTAATGGCTGCCCAGACTTCTTTACTGTTTGCTTTGTCTTGAATCATCTTTCTGAAATGTAGTTTCTTTTCCTGACGAATGAGGTATTGTACTTTGTTTCTAAGCATCCGATACCTGCTGAAATCTTTGAGCTTATGTGCTTCGTCCCGCTCTCTCATTGTTGATAATATTTCGTTTGTTATCCATGGGGTCTTTCTGATATTTTTTAACACGAACTTGCTTTATAGGAACATGTTTGTCAAATACATTGTTAAAAGTTTGTGTCCAGTATGTTATGGCTTCTTCTGGATAGGGAAGTTGGTACACGTATGAGAGAGGGGATATTTGTAGGTCTTGTAGGAATAATTGAAGGTTAAAGTTTTTGAAATTCCTGTAATGGACTGTGATATGTTCCGTTTTAGGTGCTTTGAACCCTTTTCTCGTCCAGGTACAGCAAATAGGATAGTGGTCACTTAATGCTGTCCGTGTAACTGTGCATTCTACAATGTTTTCTGGGCAGGTCGTATAGATATGATCAATTAGTGTAGATGATAAATCTGTTACTCTCGTGGGTTGATTGACTAACTGTGTGAGGTTTTTTTTGAGATGGTGATATCATTCCACGTGTCATTCGATTTGTGAAGGTCAATATTGAAATCTCCCAGTAGAATAATTTCCTTCGAAGAAGCCCAAACGTTGTCCATCATTTGTGAGAATGTGTCAAACCATACAGCAGAAGAGCTAGGGTTTCGGTACAGGTAACCAATTAAAACGGGGGTCAGGTTGGGGAGTTTTATTTCCAGCCATATACATTCAATGCCAGTATGTTCTAGATCATCACGGCGTCTGTACTGAAGAGATGTTGAGATGTATATAACTAGCCCTGTTTCATGTTGTCTGTTAGAATCCCTGCGAATGGTGGTGAATCCATTAATCCTAATTTCTTCATCTGTAATTTTGTCATTGAGACGGGTTTCAGAAAAACCAAATATGTGGAAGTTTTGTTGGAGAGAGGTGGAGACTTCAGGAAGCTTACCTAGCAGGTGGTAAATGTTTAAATGACCAATTTTAAGCCCTGATAGTTTAAGCCAGGAATTAGTGATATTGCCTATATTTTGATTTGAGTTTTTGCAATCGGACATGATAATAGTCAATAGGAAAGAAAGAATGAGGGGAGTAGGAATGAGTAAGAAGCAATAAAGTTAGTACACAATGGTTAATACAAAATTGTAAACAAGTTATAAAATATACACTGCAATAGATTTCTCTAAAGTCCGTGGACACTGTTTACCGTATCTTAATCTTTGCAAAAAGTGCGGCACACAGGACTATTTTGACTTCAACCACAGTCAATGTAGAGAATTCATCTTTTCAGTTAAAGGTCCACGCTTGTTAATTTTATGAGGATTTCCTAATTTTCCTCAACACGAATAAACAAAGGTGCAGTCGGAGAGAAGGCGTCAATCTGGGAACTAAGCTCCAAGCTGGTTTGAAATACAGCTTTTAAGTGAGTTTATCTGCAACAGCTTGGTGTTTGTGCGCTGAATTTTGTTCTGAAAAGTCGTATAAAGACATCTGAAATGCCTGCATCAATACTTCTGGGCTATACTGCCTAAGCTGATGTAGCACATACGAACTATGAGAGTGGCATTCTTGGCGGCTAGAAACAGGATGAAGAAAGTCCAATTTCCTAGCTGTAGTTCCTGTGTTGTGGTTACTTGATGTAGAGGAAGAACGGGTCATACTTGTAGCCCAGTCTTTCCATCTGTCCAGTTGTGCCTGTCGAGCAGGTAGTGGCGGGGGTGTCTGTAGTGTGGGTAATGGGGGAAACATTTGGTTATAAAGATTAGGGTGGAGGATGGGAGTAGGTGTAGCTTTGCTAGATAAATGAGTATTACCTGAGGATGACGATGAGTGGTTATGAGGGATTATGCGTGGATTCACTGTGTTTAGTGTGTAATTTGTGTCACTGACTGACGAATATGTGTGTTTGTGGTGAGTCCTCTCGGGGAACTTTAAATTTTTGGCTAGGTAGCTCGTCCCTAGCTTAGAAGTGTGGACTTGATCTATATATAGCATCTTTTTTGGTGCACCTGACTTTGATGTGAAAAAATGTGTGTTGTTTATGAAAGAAATGTGATGTTTAGTGCAGAAATTATATAGCACCTTGTTGTTGATATCTACAGTTTGGCGTGCTTGACCATAGCTGGGTGGAATTATTGACGAGATAAATATGGAGGTGTTTGGGAATTTTTGTTTTATGTTGTCAATCATTCTGGAGATGTCTAATGGGTTAATGGTGTATCCATTTGTGCTATCGTTTATCCCTACGTGTACTGTTGTTTTCCTTATGTTAGTATTTCTGTTGAGATGGCTGATTTCATTGGTTGTTTTCACTATTCCAGCTCCTGGTAGTGGTATTAATGTGACAATGTCCTCTGGCGTTGTTGACATTCTGTCACTGTGAATACCTTTTAGCAGTGAGTCCCCAATAATGATGTGATGTGTGTTGTGTGGTATGTGTCGATGGTGCTGTGGCTGAGGTCGTGCACGACGGTGTTGTTGGTGCCATTGATGTTCTTCTTGCTGGAGGTCTTCAGCGGATTTTTGTGTCGGTTGTTGTGTTCTTTCATGTTCCGTTGCCGTTGTTGCTTCGGGATCTACTTGTGTGTGTTGTCTTGGTAGGTTTTCAGTACGATGACTAATTTTTACCTCAATCGGGTAAGTCTTATTTGGTGATGTTTCTTTTCGTTCTTTGTTTTTAATACTCTGTTGGCTGTTTTCAAGCTTGTGATGTCGTGGGCATATTTTGTCTTCAGGAACGGGTGTTTGAGGTTGAGAGAGTAACGGAGCAGGTGATGTTTGTGGTGTAATTGGATGACCCGATATTTGAGGGGTTTGGACACCACCATTCTTGTTTTTACTGTCTGAAGCTTCTTGTATTTGGTCTATTCTATTTATCAGCCTTGTGTTTTCTTGTCTGAGAGACTTGACCTCATGCCTGAGTGCGTCAAGTTCTCTTTTGAATGAGCTGTCCAGGTCTTGTTTGAGTTCAGCAATGATGTTTCTCACTGAACTTTCAAGGACGGTAATCATCGCCTGACAGCAGCGCTTCTCTGTTCCCTCTACTAGACTTCGCACTTCGGGGCTGTCTTGCTCCTTAGTGTACTCAATAGCTAGGAGCTGTTTGTGGATAGGCATTATTCTTTTAGTAACAGTGTCTTTGGTGCATGATGGGTGTGTCTCGTGTGCACTGGGCGAGTGATTTAGATCTGGATTATCTGTAGGTATATTTGCATTAAGGGTAGATGATGCTAGTTCCAGTGTACGTTTCGGAATATCATCATTTGAAAGGGAAACATTTTCGTTGGATTCCTCTCCAGTTTGCACAATTATTGGAGTGATGATAGGTGGACTGGTTTCAATGGTTAGCTGAGATTGTACGTTGGCAGGCGTGTCTCCTGTGATTGTTGGTGGAGAGGCAAGATCAGTTACAATCATGGTCTTATCTAGAGCTGATCTTTGGAGGTGACAAAATTCGACGTCTAGCCATGTCTGTACACACTCTGTCGCTCCTTGAACTAAAATTTTATCTCTTGTGTGATACAGATGTATTGTGAGGAGGTCGGTGCTTATTTTGTCCTCAACAATAGCATCTAGTTGATCGCTCCGAGTTTCAATAGAACAGTTTCGGTAGTACTCTAAGCAAGTGCGTTTGAAAATTTCGTAGTGTTGGCTGTTATGGAATTCAACAGAGCAACATTGACCATTGTTCGTTTGCTTGATGGTCAGATGAGGAGGGCTATTCCAAGCAATTAATTTTCTTTGTATTGCTTTTCCCCGGTTAAGAGAGTAACTCTTAGCTACTGTCGAAGGGCGTAATCGGCCATCTCGTGGTGGTTTTATTGTCCCTGAAACGACGCGTTTCTCCCCGCTCGCCATATCACATTACATGCTACAAGGCGGACAAGGCCTGTGATTTATCATAGTCCATTGTATCCTAGCCACAGGGTCACAGTTACACTTTGGAATGTGTTACTAAAACTGAAGATAGTACTACGGTTAAAGTAATTCTCGATATATCGAAAAATGGTGGCACCACACGATGAACGCTTCTACCGTCATTCCATAAAGAGAAAAACACAATATTTACAAGTGAATTTAATACAATTACAGAATAAACAATTTCATTGTAAGTCCAAGCAAAACGCTGACACAGGGGTATATAAACCATCCATATTAAATGTGAACAACTTAGAATAAAATGTCCAAATTGTAGAGCAAAATAAAAACACGTCCGCACTGACCACAATCTAAAACCGGGAGTGGAGTTTAAAGTTATCACAGGGACTGAGAGGTACTTCTTATGAAGTCTTCGCAAAAATGAACAGAGAAGACCAAGACAATTATGACATGTTAAAGCAGGCTTTGTTATTGAGGTACGAAAAAAATGGTGAATTTTATCTTAAGAAATTTAGAAATGCCAAACTGTTGTCTGGGGAGACATACCACCAATTCTCTGCCAGACTGGAAACCTATTTGGAGAAATGGACTGCTCTGGGGAAGACCCAAGATCTTAAAGAGATGATCATGATAGAGCAATTGAGAGAGTCCATGGCTCCAGACATGAGAAAATTTCTCATGGAACAAGGTGCAGAGAAGTTGGGGGAGGTTTTAAATGTTGCTGAGAGGTATCAGGCAGCCCAGGCAGAGGTAAGTGGCACTAAAAAGAAGCACATAGAAACTTTTAAAGCTCCACAGCCATTTAATAAATTTGAAAATAGAGAACAGGGTAATAAAGGCAGGACAAACTTTGAACGGCCAAGAAATGACTATCGAGACAGAAACTCACAGTTCAATGATCAAAAATACAATGAAAGAAAACCGTTTAACCAAGGAAAAAGATGGTGCAAATGGTGCAAGAAAGATAACCATAACACCAAATTTTGTAGAAGGAAACCTTCAAACATTGCTGCAATGAAGTCGGGGACTCAGAGATTAAAGGTTAATCCTAATGGACAGCAGGAACCTTATCACCCCCCAGTTTGTGAGGATGTTATTTGTAATGGGGTCACCATAAGGTGCCTTTATGATACAGGTTTGGATTATGATTCAGTTGTGAAGTCTAGCCTAGTGGACCCAAGTCAGTATACCACAGAAACAGTGGAAATACAAGGGGCGACTAAGGACATACCACTCATGACACTTCCCATCGCAAGGATAACGGTGAGAACTCGCTATGTGGAAGGAGAAATCAGAGCAGCAGTGATAGATGAACCAATCTACCCTCTGATATTGGGGTGTAGATACGTCTTCTTGGGGAATCCCGAGAGACCTGTGATCATGGCGACAGTGCAGACCAGGTCACAGAAAAAGGAGGAAGAAGGTGAACCAATAAATGCTCATCCAGAGGAGATGAGGAAGGCGCAGGCTGAGGATAGGACACTCAAGCCATGCTTTAAAAAATTGCCCAAATGCCACACACCTCCAAGCAAGGGAGAATATTTTATGAAGGACAGACTATTGTATAGGAAGACAGGAACTAGATCCACTGGTCACGGACAGTTGGTTCTTCCCAAGGTATATAGGGCAAATTTAATAAGGAGCTTACATGTTGGAAAAGATGGTGACCATGAGAAAGTCGGTACCATCTGCCAAAAAGTTGCTCGAAAATACTATTGGCCCGACGTAAATGTCGATATTGAAAACTTTGTAGAAGCATGTGGCGTATTTCATGAGGGAACACCCACAAAGGGAAAATATGTGCAGGACCTAGTAACGCCACGGGGCAAATTTAGGCCTGGAAGGAAAACTAATTATACTCAGGTAGACAAAGTGGAATGGGAGCCCCCTTTTCACACCCAGTCTTCACTTGAATGGATTAACATGGCCACTATGCGACGAGTACAAAGAAGAAATTTAACCCAGAATAAGCTGACAATCCCTCGGTCAGGATTATATAAACTGGATGAAACTAAAAGAGAGCGAAGATCTCTCATAAGCAATCTAAAGTGGGGAGACAAACCCAAGAGAAAAATTGGTAGTGGTCGATTTGTGAGTGATGATTCTAGGAAGAAAAGTCCTCATTATAAAGCTTCTAATGGAAGGGACCCGACGGGTTCCATGGAAAATAAGTATGAAAATTTAAAGGTCCAGATGTAGCACTATTAAGGACCTGGACAGATGAGAAGGCAGAAGAGACTGTTACCTCATCTTATCAATACGTGAACGAACTGACCACTCGTCTGAAAGCTGGATGGAAACTGGCAAATGATAATTTGAGACAAGCCAGGAAGAAACATGCAGCATATTTTAATAGGAAGGCAAAGGACCGAGAACTAGCTGTGTGAGAGAAGGTGCTTCTTCTACTACCCGGCAGCCAGAATAAATTACAAATTGGATGGCAAGGTCCATATACGGTTCTAGAGAAGGTGTCTAGAACAAACTATAAAATTGACAAAAAGGGGAAGGAGAAAGTTTATCATGTAAACCTTTTAAAGAAGTATCTGGACAGACCACTCCAGGAAAGCACCCCCTTACTGACCTTGGCTATCGCAACTCAAATGCAAAAAGAACCACTCACCTCGCATGAATACCCATTACATCCTTGTGAAACAGCGGCACAAGTAAAAGTCAGTAAACACCTGACTAAAAATCAGAGGGAGAGAGTTCAACAGGTTCTGGAGGAACATACAGATGTATTAACAGATAAACCAGGACATACCAATTTGCTACAGTATGATATGAAACTGGTAGACTCAAACCCAATCTGTATGAGAGCCTATTCTATTCCGTTCGCGAAGGAGAAGGCATTGAAGGAAGAAATAGATTATTTGTTGAAGGAGAGGATTATTTCACACAGTGAATCATCTTTTAGCTCCAGTGTCGTTTTGTTGAGAAAACCGTCTGGGGAACACAGACTGTGCATAGATTACAGGAAACTGAATGCTGTCACAGAAGGACAAGTGGATCCATTACCAGACACAAAACAGTTATTTGCCAGATTAAACAAGGCAAAATACTTTTCAAAGGTGGATCTTAGTAAAGGCTATTACCAGATTCCAGTGAAGCCTGAAGTGAGACCTTATTTATCGTTTAGCACATCGGAAGGACATTATGAATTCAACATGCTACCATTCGGATTGAAAAATGCTCCGAGTGTATTTTCAAGGATGATGCGCAAATTGTTGGATCCCCTGAATAACCCATGTATCACGAATTTCATGGATGATATTCTCGTCGCCACAGAGACATTTGAAGAACACATTGACGCTCTAAAAATGTTATTTGATAGGCTTAGGGAGGCGAACTTAACTGCTAGGCCAACAAAATGTTGTATTGGATGCAAAGAGTTGGAATTCTTGGGACACACTGTATATCAGGGTAACATGACCCCTGATCCCAAGAACTTGGAAAAACTGCAGAGAGCACCTAGACCATAAACAAAAAAGGACGTGCGATCATTCGTGTCGTTATGCGGATTTTATCAAAAATATATCAAAAATTTTAACTCTATTTGTGCTCCTCTGACTGATCTGACTCGCAAGGGACTTCCAGATAAAATTATTTGGACTGCGCAATGTGAATTAGCTTTCCAAGAATTAAAGGAAAAACTCACTAGCAAGCCTATTCTCAAATTGCCTGATTTGACACAGGACTTTGTGGTGAGAACAGATGCAAGTAATGTAGGCCTCGGGGCGGCCTTGTTGCAGAGGTCATCTTCACCCGATGGGGAACTGAACCCAGTCGCTTATGCAAGCCGCAAATTGAATAAAGCGGAACAAGGATATTCTACAAGCGAAAAGGAATGTTTAGCGTTAATCTGGGCAATAAAGAAGTTTCAAATTTATCTGTATGGTAGGACTTTTGTGGTCCAGACGGATCATCAGCCCTCGTATTCTTATCTCAGGCTAAGCATGAAAACGCAAGATTGTTGAGGTGGTCTTTATTACTGCAACCTTATCAGTTTATTATCGAATATATCCCAGGGTCATTGAATGTCGGTGCAGATTTCCTCAGTCGGCACCCCTGTGATCAAGATTAGAGTAGTGGTAGGCGTGAGGAGAGATTTTATCTATGTGTATCACTGGTTTTGGAACTTGCCGTAGTGCATGTTCTCAGGTGGGGACATGTGTGATGATGTCACCAGGATACAACGTTAAAATATCTCCAAAATTAACGATGAAATGTAGGGTTAAAAATAATGCGTAAGATACTAGGAGACATGCTCGCCCATGCCAGCCTTTCCCACCGCCATTTAAAACTAACGAGTTAGAAGTGCAGACGAAACGTTTACCCTTTGTAGACAGGAGAGAACGGAGGACACAAAAAAGGAAAAATATGACTGAACACGTGTTTGAAGTTCGAACGGCAAAAAGACGCAAGCGGGGGTGAAAGAAAAAAATTCACGTCCCGAGTTGACATAAAGTAAGGAAATGGACTCTTGTCCATTTCCTTACTTTATGTCAACTCGGGACATTAGCTCTTGATCGAGACAGTCATTTCTTGGACGTTTTTCGATACTTGGTCTTTATTTGAATGCCGCGGCAAAACACATGAGGGAAGGTTCTCGAACAAATTTCAAAATTTAAACTTGAGAAAAAATATGTTTTTTCTTAATAATAGAGTTATGAAAATAAAACCTAGCTAGTTTGATAGCCCATCTTGAGCAGAGAAATAATATGCTTTCAATTATACAGACGGATAGATAAGGAAGATATTGACAAAAGACTGTATTGTTCATATCAGACAAGCGACTGCACTGTTAACCCATCTCACTAAAAGTTTCCAAAATCTTGGCCTTGAGTCTGCAAACGTAAAAATCGAGCTGTAATTAAAGAGAGGGAATGTGGTGGAGCATTGTAGCTAAAAATAACTTAGGCAGCAGATTCGTGTCGGAAATGCATGTAAAACCAAGTGTGTTTTATGAAAAAACAAGTAGAGACAGACGGACTAACAGACCGTAATACATACTTGACTGAGATTTGACTGAAGTGACTTTTGGTTGACGATTTGAAAGCAAGGGGGGAAGTCGGCGATTGGTCAACGCATTTTATAGTAGCGGGATAGAGAGGTGAAAGTTTGCCATTTGACATAAGTCTGTTCAGAGACGCAGTTTGAATCCATAGTGGTGTTGATTCCATAAAAATATAACTATATAGTGGGACGCCATCATACGGCAGCAGCTCAGCTGAGTTTTGCTAGCAAATGTAACTGTGTTCTCAATTCTGAATTCTGGTAAGAATGAACAATATTTATTCTGTACATTTTAATAATTCGAGTGATTGATACTGCCATATCATAAAAATGATTACGACAAGTAAGTGTTCGCTCTAGATCCCCAGCCCTAGATCAGGGTCTAGAGACATACATACAAAGAAAAAAATATAGGAACGCCTAAATGAAACTATGAAAAAGGATCTAGTGTTGAGATCAGTGGAACATATCACCTATCTTATTTAATAGCAGGAAGCTATTGAACATATCTCAGATGCAATGTAGTCTTGGGGAACTAATACTACGTGAAACCAACTTGGTAAGATGTGCTGTGTGGTCAGAGAGATCTGACCTAGTCTATGTGGTGTTGTTGTGTGTAGTGTTGTGTGCAGAAGTGGTTCAGAAGATAGAGTTCTGACACATGACCAATACTTTTGTTTCAGAACTGTGAGTTTCTATTTGGCACCAAAGCGGTGTCAAATGCTGTAGTAATATATACAAGTGTGGACCAGAGCAGTCTGTCATTGTGTCAGAGCAGCCGTATATTGCCCCCAGCACGGAGAGGTGGGGCCACCAGACTTTTGTACAGGATCGACGCAGGCGAGATAAGTTATATCTGGCCTGCTGGACTTTCACCAACGACATTTTCAACTAAATTATCTCTAATTTACCCACAAATAAAGCCATGACATTGGGGAAATTAAAGTATACATATTTATCCCTTAAGTCAACGGACAATGTTTGGCAGTCATAGACTGGGAGTGATGACACCATCCCAACAGCATATCTAGTAATAAGTTCTCCTGTGACTAGCTTAATATAATTATTATTAACCAGTCATTTAAAATAATTAAGTACACATTTTCCATTTTATTATGTCATATGATTTTGCATTCCATTTATGACTCCATAATATTTCTTATGTTCTGGCCAACTAAACATTCGGTTCAGAACAAAATAAATTTATCAAAAGATTTAACTTTAAAAACTAAAACAGCCTGAGTTAGTGCAGTGTCTTATAAATTTTATTAATATTATTAGACTTCTTAAATATCTGTGTGTGTGTGTGTGTGTGTGTAATCTACCACAACACATTACATATCAGTACCCTAGATTTTTAACGTAGCCACATTCATTAGTAAAAAAAATATGTGTGAGGTCGTAAGTGGTAGTAAGAAGGGCCTTCTGTAATTCACATCTACATTTATCTCAGGAGCCTTCACAGCTGACCTCATACATCACACTAGGTGACATCAACCATACAATACCATCAAAATTCACTACACCAGCCTCATGCACAACACCATACTAGTCTTATTGGACGACATGCGTGAGTGTGTGTGTGATAGCTGAGTGTGTGCTCTTGCAGTAGTGGTTTTGGTAGCAACCGATGTTACACGGTGAGATTGCCAGCCTCATGCACAACACCTTACTAGTCGCATTGGACGACACGCATGAGTGTGTGCGTGTGTGATAGTTGAGGGTGTCAGGTTGCGTGGAAGGACTGTTTGGCAGGTGAGAGTATGATTATTTAACTATTATGATTTTAACCAGTCGTTGCTTTGTTTGCTTCTTCAGGATTAGCAACTGAGCACTAGCTGGGTGTTTTGTTTGTTTGTTTGGTGTTTCGTTTAATGTTTGTTTCAGTGTGCTCTTAGTCACTGAATGGGTTGTAAAAATAAATGCAGCCCCTGCCTTAAGAATCAGAGTTTTATTGTTGAATCGGGTCGGTTGCGAGTGTGAAAAGAGAGTGATCAAATACAACAACATAATCACCATCATCTCGCCCCACCTTTTCACATCTTCATTAATCTTCATGAGCCATGTTTTGGCCCACTCTTCCAGTGATGTTAGTGCTTGCTGCATCAGAATATTTCCAGTAGTAATACGTTCTTATTAACGTTCTTATTAACAATAGTAATGTGTGTTGTCATGAATCAACTGTTCATCTGTGACGATTTTCTTCCTATCAGCGGGGACATCAATGTGATTTGCGCTAGCAAAGTATTCTATAAATGCATTTGCAGCTTTTTTGCCTATCGCATATTGTCGCCGTGTTTGAGTGCGATTTCTTTGTAATGAGATCCTTCGTTGTTCAAGGCTCTAACCAGTTTCCATAGCTTATTTCCGTCTTTATCTAAGTTTAGATTTTCTGTTTTTTCTTTCCAGCAGTCTCTTGTTGTTTTATTTAATGTTTTTCGGTATTTTGCAGTGGTGGCTTTGAGTAATATGTTTGCTTCAGTTGTCTGTTCTCTTTCTGCTGTGTTTCTGACCTCTGTTACTTCATCTTCGAGCCTTTGAAGTTCTTCAGTCCATAAGGTTTGTAATTTTTTCTTGCCCCTCTGGGAATGGAATCAGTGGCTGCTTGTAGTATGGCTCTGTGTAAGCTTTTGACCTAACACGGTTGAAGATCTAACACGGTACAAAGAACTGTCATACAAAATTAATAATAGTAATAAATATAAAAATACTATATCACCTTGTGAACTAAAAGCACCAATTATAGGTACACACTTACTGAAAAAGTTAAACACATAGAAGATAAGGAAGTCAAGATGGTAATAAGAAAGTTCATAAATCAACTCAGGGCCGGCCCTAGGAATTTTGCCGCCCCGTTTAATACCATACCTTGCCGCCCCAGCCCAACCTCAAATTAATGTTTGAAATTTTTAAAACCATTATGTTAAACAAGCTTCAACATTAATTTCATGACCATTAGCCTAATTTTAAATAGTACCATTAATAATAATGTATTGATAAATTGATGAAAATACTGTATAGTCATAAAATAAACCATTGACTTTATTAGAGACAATTACATGAAATAAATGTAGTTACATTACTTACATATAGGGGATGCTCTTCTCATGTGGAACGATAAACTGTTGAGTCACAAACTCTTAACTATAGTATGTACTTCTTATAGTTTTTAGCACTATTTTCACATTATTTGAATTTATATTGTTAGAAGTTGTTGTTCGTCCATCACGGGTGATGAAGACCACTCTGTTCATCCAATTATTTAGGAATATGTTAGGTTAGTCTATGGGTACGAAGGTGACTGATGAGCCCGATGCGGGCCTGGAAAGATCTCGGACAGTGTGGGCAGGGAATGTTTGCTTCATGTGAAGGTTTTATTACACGGTCCTTTCTAGCTTGTCTCCGCTGTTCCGCTGCTGCTCTTCTGGATGATTCGCATGCCGCTGCACCTTTACGAAGAGATGTGCGCCAAGCAGTTCGGTCTTGCGCAGCAGCTTCCCATGTGTCAGGGTTTATGTCAAAGGTTTTCAATGACGTCTTTAACGTGTCTTAGAAGCGCTTCTTTTGGCCACCATGGGAGCGTTTACCCTTCTGTATCTCACCATAAAAGAGTATCTTTGGCAGTCGATGGTCTGGCATGCGGACTACATGACCTGCCCAGCGAATCTGTGACTGCATCAGAATAGTATCAATACTAGGGATACCAGCTCTGTCAAGAACGGCAGTATCCGGGATCTTGTCTTGCCATTTGATGTTCATTATCTTCCTGAGACAGACTGTATGGAAGTGGTTTAGCTTCTTTACGTGGCGCCTGTATACAGTCCATGTTTCACTTGCATATAGCAGCACTGGAAGCACCGCAGCTCTGTACACCTTCAGCTGTGTCTGTAGACTAATGCCACTTCGATGCTGATAAGTGTGGATTTTATGCTGACTGGAAGTATCACCCCTATCGACACCAGTTAGATATATAGTTGTAGTATAGGGTGTCTTATCTGGTTTATGATGTTGCTGTGTAGGTTGTAGTAGAATAGTTCCCAGAGTACAACACAGGCAACATGATGTGTAAAGTCATAGAAATGGTAACTTCGCTTTACGTTTTCTACCATTTATTGCACGCCACAAAACAGTCATGATATATATGTCATCACCAACATAGTTCAAGAAATTCAGCATTCAAAATAATATTAGTGCCAGCTGATAGTCACGTAGAATCCAATATTCATAGTGTAAACAAATAGCTTCCACATATTCGATAACATAAAGTTCTGGTTCGTGAAGCTGTATACATAATATGCCTCAGATCTGAATGTCTAAAGTACATATATATTAATTCTGCAACAGTGTCAGCTGCATCTCATCACTGTTCATAGATAATAATAAATACTCCCTTCCTGATGCTAGCAGATCAGATGTGTACAATAAGTCCATTTATCCTCTGCACGTGAATAGCATACTGGGAATACATGTCAACCCGACCTTTATAACCTTCCTAAGTCTAACCATCTGACTTGGATGTGATCTCTGATATAACGAATCCTGGAACACAGACAATAGTCTTGTTTGGTCTAGAGCGACCCATATATATAACTAGTTCAGGTATAAAGATACCGGTGGCGAAATCCTAATCAAAGTACCTCTCCATTTTTGAATCACACAAGCGAGCAAAGAGCAGCAAAAATGTCGAACTTTTAGATGACATCGTAAAGTTCAAATAAAGAGGAATTACCTTTATTCGGAATCAACCACAAAACATATGCCTCCAGGCGGCTTGAATAATACTGGGAAAAGTCTATAGTTAGCTAAACTAACTCACAAAGACAATGTATTTCCCTCAGAGAAATCACAAGACGCAGATTTGCGTCCACTCGCTGCTTAGACCATTTTCTAACTCCCCGACCTGGGCGGAAACCACAATCGAACTCTTCAAGTCTAGACATGCGCAGAACCCATCTACGTGAGTATCAATTCACACAAGGCGATTCTAAGAACATACGAGATAAGAGACATTCACTATCGCTCCCTTTATGGTCATGAATCGAAAACCTTAAGACAGGTTTCAGACATCTACAACACTTGACTGATACTACCAAATAAGGAGATATGGTCACGCTTCGTTTAAGAAATTATAGACCGAACGTGTCTCACACCAAGAGGAGGTAAACTCATAAAAAAATAGTAGTCTCAAAATCTCGAGTTATGTCACTTTGACTGTAAAATAATATCATACACATTTCAGTCAAGAAAATGATCATACAAAGATTTTTTTTACGAAAAACAATGATTATACAAAGACTTTGGACAAAAAATAATCTGTGCGTAACAGATGCCAAACGTTGGTGTATAATCTGCCAAATGTGCTGCTGGCTTTGGAGATCCTGGTGTTCACCTTATCATCAATGACAATGTTCTGGGATAGTGTGCTACCAAGGTATGTGAATCTGTTCACAACATTCAGTTTCTCACCATTAACCTTGATGATTGGCTCAGTATAAACTGTGCCAGGAGCTGGTTGGTACATGATTTCTGTTTTCTTCGTGTTGATGGTAAGCCCAAAGTTGGCGCAGGCTTCGGAGAATCTATCCACACTATGCTGCAGATCAGCCTCTGAGCCAGCATTGAGGGCACAATCATCAGCAAACAGAAGATCTCTGATGGTGTGTGATTTGACCTTGGTTTTTGCTTGAAGCCTCCTAAGGTTAAACAATTTTCCATCAATACGATAACTAATGTCGATTCCTGTGTCCCCGTCTCTAAAAGCATCAGTCAGCATAGCAGAAAACATGATACTGAACAGAGTCGGTGCATGTACGCACCCTTGTTTAACTCCATTTGAGACGGGGAAAGGCTCTGATAGCTCACCGTTTTCCTGAACTCTAGCCTGCATTCCATCATGCAGTTGCTGCACTATTGTGATAAATTTCTTTGGGCAGCCATATTTTGCCATGATCTTCCATAGACCCTCTCTACTGACCGTATCGAACGCCTTTGTCAAGTCGATGAACGCTGTGTACAGGTCACAGTGCTGTTCTTGGCATTTTTCTTGTAGCTGTCTTGCAGCGAACACCATATCTGTGGTTCCACGTTCTTTCCGGAATCCACACTGACTTTCAGGTAAAAGACCTTTGTCAAGATGAGCCGTAAGGCGATTCAAAAGGATTCTGGCGAATATCTTCCCAGCGATTGATAAAAGAGAGATGCCTCGATGATTGTTACAGTCTTGGCGATTACCTTTACGTTTATATAGATGTATAATTGACGCATCTTTGAGATCGTGTGGGATGGTTTCACTCTGCCACATTTGCTGGAAGATCATGTGAAGTTTCTCTATCAGAACTGCACCGCCATCTTTATAAACCTCAACAGGAATTGAATCGGAGCCGGGGGCCTTTCCACTAGACAGTTGACGAATCGCTTTCTTAGTTTCCTCCAGAGTTGGTACATCATCTAATGCTTCATTTATAGGAATTTGGGGCAGGCGGATGATGGCTTCGTCGTTAATAGATGATGGCTGGTTCAGAATATTATTAAAATGTTCAGCCCAGCGTTGGAGCATTTTTTCCTTGTCTGTAATTAGTGTTTTTTTCCATCTGCATTAAGGAGGGGAAATGATCCTGATGATGTTGGACCATAGACCGCTTTGAGTGCAAGGTAAAAATTTTTCAAGTCATGGCTGTCAGCAAAGCCTTGGAGCTCATCTGCTTTATTACTCAGCCATGAATCCCGCATCTGGCGTAGTTTATGTTGGACGATTCTACGCATTGTTAGAAGTATGTACTGCTTAAAAAGACACTTTTCTTGCTTTCATATTTGCAGAAATAAGGTCTGCGTAGTCTAATTTTTGACCGATTTCATGTTCAATTGAAATCATGGCAAGTCCTTCCAATCTAGTTTCGACCATTGTTGAGCGTAAATAAGTTTTAATAAGCTTCAGTTTTGAAAAAACTACTCTCACCACTTGTTACCGTTACAGGCAAAGTTAGTAATATTCTTAAGGCTATATCGACATTAGGAGCAATGTTATTTTCAATAATATAACGAAGAACTTCAATTGGCGGTGTATTTTCTGGTACTAATTTGGATACTACTTTCAGTTCATCACATAGCTCAATGGCATCAATGTCTCTATTATCTTAATGTTTTAAAACGCCTTCTAGGTTTTTACATTTGTTTAAGAGCTCATTTGTCGTCTCAGATTTCAATTTAGGGATGTTATATAAAAAGGAAAAATGTGAACTGTGATGTTCCAATTGCTAGAACCTTTCTTCAACAGAATTAGTTGCGACATCAATAATAAAAAAGAAAAATTCAATTTTGAATTTAGTTTTGGGATCCAAAATAGGTTCATCTCTTGCTTCATAGTTGTGTTGCTTTTTCTGCCGACGCACACTAGTACATTCAAACGTTGGTATCAAATCAGGATCAGCTTCAACTTTCTCAGCTAATTTTGTAGCATCAACAAGAAAATTTTGAAATGATTCATAATTTCTGAGATTCTTAAGGCTTTGGAGAACATTTCTCAAAGTTGTTATGGCACTAGTCAATTCCATTTTTATGCTTTGCAACAGTTTACTAGCAACATTAATTTCGTTTAAAACATAGTGCCATATAACCAGACAACATAAAAATTTAAAATCTCTGAGTTTTAGGGCAAGGGTTTCAGCTTCATGTCTCGCCATTTTGTCTACTGACTCGTCATCAGCAATTTCTATCAATGCATCATAAAATTCCTCAATATAATATCTTAAAGGACGAATGGCCTCGATTCTAGATTCCCAGCGAGTTGTACTTAGTGGTTTGGGCGTTAGAGTTGTAATATGTTTCTTAAGGATTCCCCAACACAGTGTTGACGCTGAGAAAAACACATACAATTTCTGAACCGTTTCAAAAAATAAAACCCCTTCTCTAGATGACATCACGGCATCATTGACCACCAAGTTTAGAGAATGAGAACAGCAAGTGATATAAAAAGCTCTCGGGTTCACGTCCCTAATACGTTGTTGAACTCCTGAATGTTTTCCTTTCATATTTGATGCATTGTCATACCCCTGGCCACGCATGTTTGCGATTGGAATATCCATGTCTGACAATTTTCTTAGAATGCATTCGGTAAACGCTGAGCCTGTAGTGGCTTCTACAGCAATGAAACCAAGAAAATGCTCATGAATGTTGATATCATCTGGATTCGTATTAACAAATCTTACTTCTTTGCTTCTTTGATCCTTAGCCGCCGTTAACATTCTTAAGTAGTCATCAGGTTCTATTTTTGTTAAGTGAGTACGCACCAAATTAGGTGGGTGTTATTTTATGTATAGTTCATTTATCGCGCACGTAAATGCACAATTTTGTGTATGGGTATCTGCGGGCGCGCTTGTTACCAAACAAGCCAGATGACGTCAGAGGTTGAAAAAGGAAGCCAGCATCTCATGCCAGACATTGAGTCTGTTGCCTATTTATATATATATACCCAGTGTGTTGGGGTAAGAATTCTTCTGGAACAATGACTCCTTGGTAGAAGCCATTGTCGGCTTACTCTACACGTAAGTCCGAACCAGTTTTGATAAGAAGTGAATTGATTTTTTTGAACTTTCGTGTCACCATCCTCTGTTGGTATCTAGCTAGCACCTTTCTGCAAACAGGGGTGCTATAATGGATCAACGGGGACTTTCACCGAAAGCATTTTAATATTGTATAGAATTCATGGCTTCATCGTTACGGCTTATCGATTTGTAATATTATGTGGATTGCCGTCGCACGAGTCACGGCGACGAAGAGAGGTTAACCAAGTATTAGGACATAACCTTCGTTGTTTATTTTATATGCAAGTATGCATGGATCTGCCATGTCAGAGGTACCAAGCCACTTAAGTACTCGACCAGAATTATAGGACAGAGTTAATATATTCATTCCAAGATTAATAGTTTGGATAGTCCTAACGGTCATGACATTGACGCAAGGTCAAACCCTTATCTTATGTGAGGAATTTAATATGATGCCTATACCATGCCTATACATGCTACATGTATGTTTGCTCTGTGGAATCCATGTTGAAGTACTGTAACCTGTTGTCGTCAACGTATTTCGTCCTAAATAAATTATGATGCCAGTAAACGTAACGAGTTCTCCCATGTCTGCATTGGCATGGTTCGAAGTGCCCAGTTACGAGTCCAGTTCACGGATGTTTTTATCATACCAATCATTCATTCGACATTCGCGTTTACATTTATAGATGTGCTCCAGGAAAGAGCAGTTACAAATGGGTGGGCCATTCTGTGGTCTGATATAAAGTCAGATGCAAAGGAACGATCCCTAACTAAACGTTTGAAACTGTCTTCAAGTTGAAGTCAACATCCGGAACGTTGGAATACAACTGCATACTTCAAGTGGTTACTGCCTTCACTATCAAACTCAGCGACGTTGATTGGAAATTTAACGGACACTCAAGGTCATTATGAACTCGACTACTTCCAACATTTGCGGACTCTGCCACATGCTACGTAAGCTTACTCGTTAATACAGCGCCGGATTGCAAGACTCGACAATCCTGGGAATTATTTTCTTATCAAAAGATGAGTATTACGCTGGTGTTTTTTTTGGTACCGTCTTACGTTAGCTGAGCCGCTCTTTGACATGTCCGTTGTTATATTTTACGTGTTGCATGTTATATGTTCCATGTTTGTTGTGGGAGGTTGGGAAAGGAGAGTCACGGAGGATACATCCCAGCTTCACACCAGGGCCTTCGTGACTGGTCTTTAGATTTATTTCGCAGACTTCCCGCAGTGGAATGTTCCGACGCGTATGTGTCGATGGATTTTAGGTCCACTGTGTCTGGTTGTCCGTGACACCTGACTGTTTAGCTGTATTGTCAAGTTTTCTTTGTCGTTTTTGGCAGTAATTTTTATACGTACTTTAGTTTTATGATGTATTTTGTTTGTAATATTCGTCCATTCTCACCTTGCTATCGTTTAGTTTTTACACCTTTGTGTTTCTACACTGTGTTGTCAATTGTCTTGTTTAATTATATTATCGCAGTTTTCGATGCATTTTTTGCATAATTAGTCCTTATTTTTCCATTCTTACTTGGTTGATTTCTGCGACTGTTTTTGGTGGTCTTTTATTATCTTGTCCCGTCTCGATTGTTGCTATTGTCTATTGCTTTTGTCTTTTCATTACATTTCATTGGTTAAATTATTTTATTGATTAGTAATATATTGAATAATTAAGTCATATTTAAGTGCCGTTCTTGGACAGGAACGTGTTACACTTATTGAATGGAAAAGTAATTGGTGATTAGTTGAGTAAATCTTTAAAGGAATAAGTATTTCAAGGACATACTAGTAAAAATGTATTCGCTTGATTATTTTATTAAACAAGCTAAAGCCCTCCAGATGACTCCTGAAGAGGTTAGAACATTCGCTTTGGCGGAATATGAGAAATCTCAAAAATTAGAAACTCTAAAACTAGAAAATCAGAAATTTGAAACTGAGGAAAATGAAAAAAAAGGCAATTTGAAGCAGAAGATTACAAAAGAGAACAAAAGAGACTTCAGATTGAGGCAGACGAGAAAAAAATTCGTTTGGAAATGGAAGTTAAACAAAAGGAAATGGAAGTTAAACAAAAGGAAAAGGAAGTTAAACAAAAGGAAATGGAAGTTAAACAAAAGGAAATGGAAGAGAGGAGATTGTTAGCTGAAGAAAATACAAGAAAATATCAACTTCAGATTCAACATGAAAAAGAGATGAAGGAAATAGAATTTAATCAATTTCGATTAGCTCAAGAGGCTAATAATCAAAAGTCTCATGAAGGTCAAACTTCATCTAAATATGAAAATAACAAAGAGGTAAACTTAAAATTACCTAGATTCACTCCTCCATCGGACGACGTGATATTCTACCTTGATAGATTTGAATCACTATGTAAATGCTATAACATTGAAAAATCACAATACTGTACACATTTACATAGGCTACTTACAGGTGAAGCATTGACAGTTTATAATATGGTTAAATCTGATGACAAAAATAATTATGATGTGATCAAAGCTGCTCTTTTGAAAAAATTCCAATTGACTGAGGATCAATATAGGATACGATTTAAATCTCTTCTTCCACAGAACGGGAAGAATTTTAGTGAGTTTATATCACAAATACGCCTCACTCTAGAAAGATGGATTGAATTATCCAAGATACAAAAATCTTATGACGCTCTCTTTGACTTAATAATGCGTGATAAGATCATGTCTTCGGTTAATCCGACATTCCTTGCGTTCTTACACGAACGGAAACCGAAAAATTTAGATGAAATGGAAGAAAATTGTTTACAATTCTGCACTGCCCATTCGAATATGGAATTTAGCAATTCCCATGTCAAAGATGAATTTCCTGTTGCTTTTGCGGCGCAACAAGATTATCACAGACGCCATCGCTCCTTAAGTAATGACAGAAACTATAGAAAGGGAAATAACGAGAATTTTAATTCTTTTAATTTTTATAAGGGGAAACAATTTCAGCAATCTTCTCCATATAACAATTCTTGGGGTCAATCTCACAGATCACGAGATTTTGATAACAATAATTTTGAAAAAAAATCAAAGAGACTATTATAAACAACATTGGCGATCTAAATCGCAGTTTTCTAACAATAGACATGGTTCTCGGAATAGATCATATGGTCAAAGCCATAACAGTGATACCAATAATTGGCGTTCTAACCAATATGGTAACCCAAGCAGAAATGATAATAATGGCAATTTTAGAAATGATAGTCAGAATCGATCGCGACGAAGAGATAGATCTTCGAGCAGGGGGCCACGCCATCAATCTAATGTAGCTATGATTGACACACAAGGTAACAAAGAGCATAACACGAATACTGACACCCATAATGCTATGTCTTGCTCTATTGATTATGAACAGGTAAAATGTTGCCAAGAATGCAAAACTCTGTTCCAGCCCAAGGCGATCACGACGCTCCGTTGCGGACATGTATTGCCCAGTCTACCAGCTGTTTGTACGGCCACGTCAGCTACTCACGATGGAACAGGAAGCCTTAAATTAAATAGGGGTTTTTTAAATTCTATTCCATGCTCTGTTCTTTTTTATTCAGGTTGCTCCACGATCGGCGTCAGAAACTCTTTGGTAGATCCTTCTTGTGCTACTGGAAAAACAGTCAAGTGTGTGACTTTTGGAGGCACTGTGGAAACGTTCCCTACTGCCATTGTTAATATTCACACTCCATTTTTTTCAGGAAACATTCATGCTTGTTTGCGCCCGGCTCCAGTTAGCGACATAATATTGGGTCGCATACATGGCATAAAAGAGTGTACCCCACAGAAAATCGCTAATTGGGAAGAGCGACATATACATACTGCAAATGCAGTTGTGACTAGAGCACAAGCTCATGATATGTTGCAGGATACACCTACTGTACCTACGGTTAACGGTAATGATGATGTTGACACTCCTATTTCACGGGAGTCATTTATAACATTACAAGAAAATGATGCTTTTCTGAAAAAAAATTTCAGTTGGCTAATAACACTAGTAATAATTCTAATACAGGATCTAAACATAGATTTGTATTAAAGAATGGGATATTGGTGAGAGTGATACGAGATGCTGATTCATCCGTACGTTCTCAAATCTTGGTACCTACGGCAATGAGAGCTCGTATATTACATCATGCGCACGACTCTCAATGTGCGGGCCATATGGGGTTCTCCCGAACCAAATCTAGAGTGCTATCTGCATTCTATTGGCCAGGCATTCATAGAGATGTCAATATTTACTGCCGCTCCTGTGTGACATGTCAGGAGGTCAAAGTACGTGGTCCATACCACGCAGCTCCGATTCAGGCTGCGGACATTCCGATTCGTCCGTTTGAGAAAATGTCAATTGATATAATTGGTCCTATGCAACCATCAGCTAGAGGTCATACACATATACTCACTTGTATTGATATGTGTACTCGTTGGCCTGAGGCCATACCTCTTAAGAATACTTCATCTGCTAGTGTTGCAGAGGCATTGTGGTTGATTTTCTCACGATTAGGTTTTCCTCGGAAGATCTTATCTGATCATGGAGTCCAATTCATATCTGAATCTATGTCCCAGGTCATGAAGTTATTGGGCATAGATAGATCGCTTAGTTCGATCTACCACGCAATGTCCAACGGATTAATTGAGCGTCAGAATAGGACACTCAAACAGTTGTTGGGAAAGATAACTCAGGACCATCCTGAAAATTGGGATAGAGTCCTCCCCGCTGCGCTTTTTGCGTATCGCGAAGTACAAAATGAAGCTACTGGATTTTCTCCTTTTCAATTGGTCTTTGGCGTTCAACCGCGCGGTCCAATGTCGTTATTACACGACTTACTTACTGAAGAGAATATCACAGATGAAACTCAATCTTCTTACGAGTATGTGATTTCTTTAAGAAAAAGAATTATAGATGCGTGTAGATTAGCTACCACATCATCAGAACAAGCTAAAGAAAAAGCTCGACTTTTTGCTAACAGGTATAGACGTCTTCGCCAGCTTCTTCCTGGTGATGAGGCATATGTCTTACTACCTTGTAAAGACAATCGTCTACTTATTACCTGGAGAGGTCCTTTTAAAATAATATCTAGAATCTCAGATGTCGATTATATTGTCGATGTCATGGGAAAGCATAAAACTTTCCATATCAACATGTTAAAGGAATACTACTCTCGTCCTGACTATCTTCAGTCAGTATTTCAAGCTACTGATGATCCTACACCTCCTATCCAACACTATTCTTCTTTGTCTGTAATTCAAGAAGAAGAATCTTCTTTTCATGATGTACCATTACCCATACCGGTGGTACCACTTCATCCAACTGAAAGTTGGAATGACGTGACTATTTCTACTGATCTTTCGGCTGATCAACATCAGCAAGTTTCTGCTGTTCTTAAGTCATTTCAAGATGTTCTCACTGACATTCCAGGGCGTACGTCAGTTATTCAGCATGACATTCTATTGACTGACGATACACCTATTCGAATCCGTCCATACCCTATCCCTTTGCACTTTCGTTCTCAGGTTGATAAGGAATTGGATGAGATGCTAAAATTAAAAATAATTGAACCATCTACATCACCTTATTCTAGTTCTATGGTAATAATTAGAAAAAAAGATAACAATATCCGTCTTTGTGTGGATTATAGAAAGTTAAACAAACTTACCCAGTTTGACGCGGAACCATTACCGTTGTTAGAAGATTTATTGGTCAAACTGTCTAACTCCACTTTCTTCACTAAACTTGATCTCTCAAAGGGATATTGGCAAGTCCCGTTGACAGAAAGAGCAAAACCACTCACTGCTTTTTCTACTCCACGTGGATTATTCCAATATAATTTCATGCCATTCGGTTTAGTCAACGCACCCGCTACATTTGTACGCATGATGCGTCGCATACTATCTCATCGTCCCGATGTCATTACATACATTGATGACATTTGTCTCTTTAATGACACATGGGATGAACATATTACTGGATTGAAAACATTGCTGTCCACTTTACGCTCATGTAACTTAACGGCGAAACCATCGAAAGCTTTCGTGGGTTTTCACGAAATTTCATTTTTAGGTCACCGCGTTGGTCACGGCCGCTTATACACTGAGGACAGTAATGTCTCTAAGATCCTGAACATTACTACACCAAAAACTAAGAAACAAGTAAGATCGCTGTTAGGTCTGATTCAGTTCTATGCTAAATTCATACCTCATCTTTCAACTATTACTGCACCTTTCTCTTCTTTATTAAAGAAGGGCGCAGCTAACGTGATTCGGTGGTCGGAAGAACATCAAATCGCGTTAGACACCATCAAGACATTTTTTTCTAGAGCTCCTGTTTTACGATTACCTAATGCAAATCTTCCTTTCATATTGCGCAGTGACGCGTCTAGTTACGGCATTGGAAGTGTATTGCTACAGGAATACGAGGGCACCTTGCACCCGGTACTGTATGTGTCGAGGAAACTTACGTCCACTGAACAAAAGTACTCGGTGCTCGACAAGGAACTTTTGGCTCTCGTGTGGTCGATAACGAAACTCCAGCGATATCTTCTTGGATCACACTTCTTTGTTGAGTCTGATCAGAAAGCACTTACTGCGTTGAATACGAAAGACGTCAAGTCAGCGAAGTCCACTAGATATGCGATATCCCTGCAGCCATACTGTTTCACCATACGGGCTATACCTGGATCGCAGAATGTTTTGGCAGACATTCTTTCCCGCTGCCCGAGTGAATCAAGCGAGTTGTGACGTTCTACAAAGAATGAAAACTCTACGCATACAAAGTCGCATTTATAAACACTACGATCATGGAACTATAATTCGTTACATCAGTAACATTTTGTGTATACCTATTCAAGTATATAGAGTTGAAACATTCATTAGAATCGCTATGATACACAAAACAGTGACTTATACATAACTTTGATAGTAACATAACTTTGGAAAGTTATAACATTTTTTCAGAAAAATACATTGAGTATTTATATAAACATTCGTATAATGTGATGGACTTAACTTTTCACAGTGGAATAGGTGGAATTTCTACGTGTTTAGACTTTAATATAAAGGAACTTGGTATTTCATTGACTGCTTTCGAAAATAACACAGAATCTTCAGAAACTTATTAGAACTTTTAAAAATTTTTAATTGACTGAAACATTATTCAGAAAATTTTAGCAAATAAACTTGGTTAATTAGTTTAATATTTAATATAATTAATTATAAGTATTCTAGTACTAGTTATTAGATCGTGTAATTATCACTCAGTATAGTTAGTGATGCAACATGCGTAGTTAAGTAATGCTACCAATTATCTTTAGAAACGGTTAAGTGTCTTGATCACTTCCGGTGTTGTATTCGTATTCTTTTATTTTTTTCACTTTTCATTCGTGATACATTCTTATCTTTTCATTTAAATTCATTTATTACCATGATTTTCTTTAATAGTTGTTACATTTGTTTTTATTTAATCATCTTTAATGCTTTGATTTCTTTCATTTCTTCCACATTGTTTCAAAGTTGTTCAATGTGATGATATGCTTTTATGCATATATTTTTTTGAGTTGAGTTGAATTGGATCTTTTCATTCACTCTCTTGTTATTGATTGATATACCTATCATGTATTATTATAATATATAGTTGTTAACTTGATTCACCTCTCCGCGTTAATTAAAGAAAAAATTTAATAGAATTAAATTTTTTGCGGACGGTGGTAAGGAAGCTGTTGCCTCCTTTATTAGTCCTTAACATTCTTAAGTAGTCATCAGGTTCTATTTTTGTTAAGTGAGTACGCACCAAATTAGGTGGGTGTTATTTTATGTATAGTTCATTTATCGCGCACGTAAATGCACAATTTTGTGTATGGGTATCTGCGGGCGCGCTTGTTACCAAACAAGCCAGATGACGTCAGAGGTTGAAAAAGGAAGCCAGCATCTCATGCCAGACATTGAGTCTGTTGCCTATTTATATATATACCCAGTGTGTTGGGGTAAGAATTCTTCTGGAACAATGACTCCTTGGTAGAAGCCATTGTCGGCTTACTCTACACGTAAGTCCGAACCAGTTTTGATAAGAAGTGAATTGATTTTTTTGAACTTTCGTGTCACCATCCTCTATTGGTATCTAGCTAGCACCTTTCTGCAAACAGGGGTGCTATAATGGATCAACGGGGACTTTCACCGAAAGCATTTTAATATTGTATAGAATTCATAGCTTCATCGTTACGGCTTATCGATTTGTTATATTATGTGGATTGCCGTCGCACGAGTCACGGCGACGAAGAGAGGTTAACCAAGTACTAGGACATAACCTTCGTTGTTTATTTTATATGCAAGTATGCAGGGATCTGCCATGTCAGAGGTACCAAGCCACTTAAGTACCCGACCAGAATTATAGGACAGAGTTAATATATTAGTTGCAAGATTAATAGTTTGGATAGTCCTAACGGTCATGACATTGACGCAAGGTCAAACCCTTATCTTATGTGAGGAATTTAATATGATGCCTATACCATGCCTATACATGCTACATGTATGTTTGCTCTGTGGAATCCATGTTGAAGTACTGTAACCTGTTGTCGTCAACGTATTTCGTCCTAAATAAATTATGATGCCAGTAAACGTAACGAGTTCTCCCATGTCTGCATTGGCATGGTTCGAAGTGCCCAGTTACGAGTCCAGTTCACGGATGTTTTTATCATACCAATCATTCATTCGACATTCGCGTGTACATTTATAGATGTGCTCCAGGAAAGAGCAGTTACAGGTCCATAGCATAGCTGTTCTTGTGATGGCATCGGGGTCTCTTCTGAGGACATGGCCAACCCAACTCCAGCGTCTGCCAGCTATGATGGTGTGCATGTCCTCTTGCTTGCTCCGAGTAAACAGATCTTGGCTGGTGATGGTATTCGGCCAAAAGATTCGGAGAATTTTTCTTAGGCATGTTGTGTGAAAAGAGGACAATTTCGACATTTCCTTCTCTGTAACTCACCAGCTCACAGCGCCATAAAGAAGCACAGAAAGCACACAGCTCTGATATAATCCTAATTTTGTGCTTTTGCTGTACTGAGAGGACTTCCAGATGTTGTTTAGACTAAAAAATGCTGTTCTTGCTTTGTTCATTCTGTTGTTGATGTCTTTGCTTGCTCCGCCGTCTGGTGTTACTATGCATTCTAGGTATGTGAAGGTATCTGTCTGTTCCAGTTGCTGATTCCTTACTGATATGGGCTCAGGGTTGCTCACATTGAGCGTCATGACCTCTGTCTTCTTTAGGTTGATGTTCAAGCCCACCTGCTGGCTATACTTATTGAGTCTATCCGTTTTTTCCTGGATGTGTTGATGTGAATGTGCTAGCAGTGCAATGTCATCTGCATATTCCAGATCTTCCAATGTAGAAAATGTAGTCCATCTTATTCCTCTTAGATTGCCCTCTGTTGTCTGGCGCATCACCCAGCCTATGACTGTTAAAAATAGAGTGGTTAATAAGGGGCATCCCTGTCGTACTCTTGTCTTCACTTCAAAGGTTAAGTTGCTCTGCCCAATGCTACAGGTAAAGTTGGCATAAAGGCTTTTTATGATTGACACTATGCAGCTTCGAATTCCATAAGCCCTCAGTATTTTCCATAAACTGTCCCTATGTATACTGTCAAAAGCCTTTTCAAAATCCACGAAATTAATGTACAGCTGTCTTTGCCATTCTGAGCACTGCTCTATAATGTTCCTGAGGGTAAATATATGATCTACACATCTTCTGTTCTTTCTAAATCCTGCTTGTTCTTTCCTCAGTTTGTGGTCTACTGCTTTCGAGATTCTCTGTATAATTATCCTGCCTAGTATTTTTCTGGGAACTGAGAGAAGAGTTATTCCTATCCAATTAAACAAATCTTACAATTAGTGTTAATTGTTCAATGTGACTTACATCGGGAGTACAGTCTGCAACTATGCTATAATATTTAGCTTTCTCCACCATAGAAATTATTTCTTTTTTTATGGTTCCAGAGAGAAGAGCAATAAATTCATTTTGAATGTTTTTCCCAAGGTAATGTTGGGTCGATCCACAAGCTACTCTCATTAAATGTTCACACATAGCACTATCAAATCTGGCAATCAGTTCAACAAGCTTTAAAAAATTTTCATTGTTAGGGACATAATTTATCAGATGTTCCACGAAATGGCAAGCATTGTTGGCTCAAGAACTGGAAATAGCAATTAGGTGTTCTATTATGCTCCTCCAGTGTCGAACTTCTGAATTTAATAACTTTTCTTGCATTGAATCAATTGTCTGTACTGATTTAAGCCTCGACGATAATTCAATCCACTTTGTATGGGACTCCAAGTGGTTTTTAGATTTTTCGTGTTCATTAAGATACACATACAAATGACCCCAATCATTATAGCCATCAGTAGTGAGTGACATTTTATTACAGGAAAACAACTTACAGCAGAAACAAAATACAGAATCTTTTTCTTTTGAATACACTAACTATGATCGATTAATATGTTCTCCATTTCTTAGCTCCCTAGTGTAAAAATTTAGTGAAAATTTCCGACCATTAGAGCTGCGCGGAAAAACGAAATCATTTGTTGGTCTCTCTGGCAGGCCTTTTTTTACTATTTCCAGTCTTTCGGTATCGCTTAAAAAAGGATTCCATCTTGCCGGATCAGTGTACCTCTCAAGTTCATCCCTTAAATCTCTGGAATTGGAAACGGTTAAATCAGTCTCATTTTCGACATTGTTAGTAATATCTACGTTACTGGGGTCCGAGTTAGAAGCTTGCCATGAGCTCAGAATAATTTGTTTCGGTACATTTGCTTATTTTCTTCTGTCCTACATCAGCTGTTTCAGTTTTTAGATATTTATGTAAAGCCCCCGCTATGTTTTTGATAATCGCGTTCTTTTTCCAGTTTCCGTTTCCGATATTCGGCACCTGATAGTTTATTTTCTTTTATCGGACATTATATCTATTTGAATATTAAAACTGTTTTAATAAACCCTACAATAAAATGCATTATTTAGAAATGAATGGAGGCTGAAGCACTGTACTAATTTCCATAAAACGTTTAAAAGACTTATTTATCACTGTAACACATAGCACACTAACACTGAGCAAAATCAAATTCCTTGAATGCACACTCGAAAACAACTGAAACATTCGAGCTGCCAACATAGAACGGTCGATAAACAAATAAATTCCTGATTCCCACGCCAAGTTAATTAATTCCCGTCTCTCGTTCAGCCATGCCGGAAGATTTATCGTGGCGGTATTCAGTTGACCACTGAACACGGAAATATAATCCTCCGGGAACCACTGTGGTTTCGACCAAGCGAATAAATTGTACTGACGTCCCTAAAGGAATACCTTTTAATGCCTTTGTAGGAGAAGATAGCATTAGGATCGTATCGCAGAATTATTAGTGAAGACTTGAAAAACAGCTAAAGAACAGACCGCAGGTGCAAATATTTCGTAGAGAAAACAGACAAAATGTGAAGGAATAGAAAAGTAAGGAATTTTAAAATAATCTAGACGAAACCTTCGAACACTCCATGACACCATCCACAGAGGGTTTATTTCAGGAGCCGTTCAGGTTATTCAGTCAAAATCCCTGTCGATGACACTGCTACAAATACCCGCGCCCGGGCTTGAACCTTGAACGCCTGATTGCTAGCGCAGTGTGGTAACCATTACACCAGCGCGGCTCCCAGGCGAAATATTTTGGCGGGATTGTAAAAATAAGTAAAAAGATTTTTTGCCGCCCCCTAAAGCTTGCCGCCCCGTGCAAATGCACGTGTTGCACCGTCGGTAGAGCCGGCCCTGAATCAACTTACAAAACAAGGCTTGGCTGTTTACGCCGAAGGATCCAAGAGCGACAGCGGGCAGTTAGGTGAATGTGTAGTAATACCACAATGGTGAATAAAAGAGAAATATAGTGTAACTGAAAGTGCTTCAATTTTACAGCAGAAATGGTAGCAATATTTAAAAGTTTAGATAGAATTACAGATAATTCGCCAGATGTAGTTACAATATTTACAGATTCACCATCGTCATCATAAGCCAACGTAAATGCAACCGGCCAGACATAAAGGAAGAAATTCTTTCAATCAACACATCATTTCTGAACAGAGGCTGCAGTGTGCCGCTAGTGTGGGTTCCTGCACACATTGGTATAGCTGGAAACGAGTTAGCAGACAATATTGCTAAATATGCTAAAATAAGTAAAAACAACGTAAGAGCAAGGCTTGGAAAGTCGGGGATAAAGAGTCAAGTGAAGCTAACTATGAACGAGAAATGGAAGACAATATGGAACAAAAGTAGTCAAACTTCTGAACGAACCAACCAGGATATGCCAGATCAAAGAAGAACTAAAGGTGCCCTTGAAGAGAATGTTGTGGCGTTTCCGTTTAGGTGCAGCATACTTTATAAAAGAAGAACCACACTGCCACGAATGCAAGGAATAAAATAGATCGCTACCTGATAAACTGCAAAAAATAAGATCAACAGAGGCATGAATTGAACATGTACTTTAGAAATCACAATATAGATATTATATGGGATATGGTGCTTAGTACAGATACCCCAGGGGAAGCCCAATCGATATTAAAACGGTATATACACAAAGGAAAACATATACAGTTAAACATATAACTCTTCGCAAGATATTATGGGGGTTAGTCTCGGAGCTTTGCAGGCCCAATAGCTTGCCTACCATTTTATAGCACTGTAGCAGGCTCCCCCCCTTCCCTCTTCCCAAGGCTAAAGCTATTGGTAGACTGGAGAAGTGAAGAAAACGAAAACAAGGGCAAAAGACGAAAAGGACAAAAAAACACACAAAAAAGAGTACTGTGCTTGTGCACTCACTCAAGAATCCCATGGATAAGGTAAAGAAATTGCGAAAAAGGGCACAGTGACGATGAGGAGAATTTATAGCACAAATCAATTAGAAGAAAAAAATTGCCAGGAATGGTAGAAATATGAAAGATTAAAGCAAATCAGTCAATAATGTTGAAAAAGTCAACACTGCAAGCACAGTGCGTGGCTCTGAGACTGACAGTACAACCAGCTGTCTCCCTGGTCACACATCGGGTGCTGGGTGCTTCTAAATGCCAGCATCTAAATGTCCTCAACTCTGAAACAGTGGATCCGAGGTGCCTGAAATCTTCCTATCCTGGGGCACCCCATCCCATGTAAACTGGTTCAGGATACCAAAAGGCCCCCTCCGCGTAATAACCTTGCCAAGATTAGTAATAATAACTGTTCAAGACCAACAAATCAAAACAATAATAATTAAGAAACAAAAACTAATTCACCATTTTAAAAAATAAGGAACCACACATTTAAAAAAAAAAAACGACAAAAAAAAACAAAAAAAAACTAGTGTTCCTGTTATTGTTAATCAGAATTGACCTCACTGCACTCCGGGCAAACCCATAGGTGCTCAGTCTCCCTCAGCAAATGTCAAAGAATGGGAATGCTAACTGTACCTGTAGCACGCTGGTTGTACATACGACGGATGCATCCTCTCTCACGTCCATTTCTGCTAGTCCCACGTTTGATGCCAAACTCCAACACTCAGCCTTGTTGATTCATCCATTGCAGTATCATTATCCAGCAGGCGATCATTAATAGCCCTTAGTATCACTCCCTTATCCATGTCCAGTGTCCCCACTATGGGTGCTCTCGAGGCCAGACTGTCAGCTCTCTCATTGCTACGCACCCCTGCATGACCAGAACAGTAGATCCACACCAGTTCATGAAGACCTGGGGATTCTATTGATGTTTTCCATTCCTACTGCAGCCATCCATTCTGAAATTTCCGAAGCATGGCTTGAGAGTCTGACAATATAACTGCCCTGGTTGATGCAGTTTCAGACAGCCACCTCAGTGCTGCAGTAACTGCCTCTGCCTCCATTCTCATGCTGGAGGTTGTTGTCATGTAGGCTCCACTCTGTTCAGCGACGACCCTGCCCTTTATTCTCGCAGAGAATCCCCTTCCTGATTTCTCACCACGCACCACAGACCCGTCAGTGTACACCATTGCGTCATCATCCGCAGAATGATCAATTATCTCCAGCTCTGCTTTTCCATTGCCCCAAGATCTGCACTCTCTGCCAAGGCTAATGATGGCCTGCTGGTAGTTTATCAGTTCTCCCCTGACTTACTCCACTCTTCCACTTTGGATACATTTTCAACCCTGGTCACCTGACCAATCGTAGCCTCTGCTGTGCCATCAATGACATCCCCCTCTTGATTCTTGCTCCTTTGATGTCAGCTACATTCTTATGTAGGGTGTGTCTTATGTCGGTGGTTACCTGCATATATGAATTTGCCTGGGCCATCGTATATCTGGATCTAATCGACAGCAATCCGAGCGTGTATCTCATTGTCACAATGGGGGTATCACGCGTACAGCCCAAAACTAGTCGCATCCCTTCATTTTGAATGCGTTCCAGTCGTTTACAATGTGACACTGACAGCGTGAGTGTTCCTAGCCCGTACTCGATTACTGAAATCACGAGCTGATGATACAGGAGAAACAATAGTCTCTGTTCCAAGCGCGCAGAAGCCATTGTTTTTAAGGCTCCCAGTCCTCGCTTGCACTTTTGTATTATCAGTTCGACATGATACTTGAACGATAGCCCACGATCAAACATTACTCCCAGATACTTCAGCCTGTCTTGCCTTTCAATGTTCTGCCCATTGATAGTGATGTCTGGAAGGTCTGCTTTCACTATGGAGTTGTTCAAAGAGCACCACATCACACGGGCCGTGTTGGGATTGACCTTTGATGCGCTTTCCTCACACCATTTAGAAACCGCCTGTAGTGTCTATTGTATGCTTTGAACCATTTACTGTCTGTCTGAGCCAGTTCTGTACATGAGTATGTCATCTGCGAAAGTTAATGTTCGTCCCAGTCCTGTTGGTTGAAAGGTTGCTAATTTTGCTTCACAATCTCTGAAGGCCAAAAATCACAATCATAGTAAAACAACCAACCTACCACACCACTTAGATAAATCGCACTCAAGCAGATCGCCTCACTCCACACCGACACCCAGAGCTTTCTCACACTAATTACCTTAACCTGCAAACAGGAGGCCCCAGTCTCCAGTGATGAAAACGGCTGCTCCGGTCTTGTCAAATACTCCTGGTAAGTAATCCGTATCGAATGGAAACGTAACACAATTCCTCTGAAGAATTTCAATATCCCAAATGATGCGGAGATAAGTTCCCAGAGAACCCCGTTGTGAAGTTAATCCAAGCACGTGCCTACTATCCAAGGCACAGGTGAAGAAAACAAGGTTAGTGCAACTATCCCTGCACTAAATAATAAATCCGATTAGCAGGGCGCTAGAGGCCACTGCTGGGAAAAGATTACAATGAATATAGCTGAGGGCTCCCAGGGGAAGCGCCTCTATCTGGTGGCTAAAGATGGCTTAAGCTTCCCGCAGGTGATTAATATTGGCGAGGTGAAGATACCTGGACGATACTCCACTATACTCCTGGTTTGCGGGCTGTCAATGGATTGGGCAGTGTGGCCGACACAAGAAGTTGGCAGCCTGTCTGGCTGGAGGGTTAATCCCGTTAAAGGCTGTGCGCTATGACTCCAAGGTGCCAGTGCCTCAATGGGCCTGGTGATATTGCCCGAAGGTTTGAGGGCAAAGGCAACCACCCGGTTGCACAGACGATAAACCAACAGGTGGCTGGCTACACGTAGTTGCCGAAGATATTCGTCGATGTAAGTGCTCCTGATGAAGGGTAATAGAGACCGCTAGGTTACAGGATGGTGACCACTCTGAAAAAAATCAACCATGTCACATATGTAACAATTTTTCCAGTCAGGTCTAACGTTTATCAACAAACGACAGTACAATTTTGCACCCACCCAACCACACCTCACCTTCTTTTCTACGTTACAAAAATCACACACCCCACCGCCGTATTCCCTCTGCTCTGATCAGCCTAAACGTGCGTACAGGTAAGTTCAGCAGCCATGCATGACTCTCTGCTTACGCTGGCGGGCTTAAACTGCCAGCTTTTCACACACACGCATGCTGACAAATTTTCTAGGCAAGGCCAGAGTAGCCATTCAACACATGAATATGTAAATAGATTAATGTGAGCTGATAACGCGCTAATAACAAACGAATAACACAAACTCTGTACAGAATTACTTCCATACATAGCCAAAAATGGGAAAACATCGTGGAAAAAATAGATATACATTTGACTCTATCTTCTATCTTATAAAAATATACCTCTATCTTTATATATATATATAAAGAATTGAATTTCCGCACTATAAATCTGGTTATATGCTATCAACCTTATAACGATATTAATCTTATAAGGCAGCAATGAAATCCCAGGGCGACAATGGTAGGGAGCGTTAGAGACCAGCCCTTTTATAGTAGGAAAAGTTGCCAGACGTTTGGCCAGCGTTCGCAGTCCGCTCGAGATGAAACACGATGAAGGCCCGACATAAAAGGACAGAGAGTTCCCCGACCTCCTTATATCAAAGAACCAAGGTATTCGCCGTTTTCCCCCAAGAATCCCTACATAAAAGACTATAGAGCAGAAACGCCGCATGTGGCCGGGGGAGTGGACGGGAACGGCACCGAATCAAGTTAGATGTGACCGGGCTTGGTCACGGTGACAAATCAAGTCTAGTGTGACAGGGTGAGAATGGGGTGGAATCTTTTATCAATGTTCATCTGTTGTTTTACTGGCGACTGCCAGAGGTGGTGATTACAGAATAGGAATTGGAACATAACCCAGGTGGTTCTTTTGGAGACTCGTAACTGTGTTTATGTTTTAGGCTGCATGATCGTCGAAAATATGGTAATATTCTTTTCTCTATTACCTGATGTAAACAAACGACACTTCCTACTGACGTTCAGGAAATAAGTTCAAGCTGGATTAAATATGAATGAACACCTTTATTAAGTGTCTGTAACCTCTGACAACTTCATAATAGTTCATAAATACATGTGCTTCTGTGGTATACAAACCAGTCATCCGAAGAAATAACACACAGCCATCGAACTTACAAGATGGTCCAAACCCCAAAATCACTGCCTTGCTCGTCTCGTGCCTAAAACCAACTCACTTAACTCCCTTCTATCAAACCAATACTTCCGTCCTAGCTACTGAGCAATTCTACCCCAAGTTCGATGACGTCATTTCTTAACCTTTAATTAAATCACTCATAGGATTTGTGACTAGTGTTATTACACTAACTAGACACGTTCAAATACTTAGTGTTTTCAATTCCAAATAATATGAACAACTGCAGATATGAGAAAGTGGCATCACACCTGTACGATCGTAACAATTGAGCGTTCCTAATCTTTAACGAAAACTTTCGATTTAGCGCGAAATGAAATAAACAAATTACGGTACCCGGACAATGCCTAATGAAAAAAAGGATTAGCAGCCTTTTAAAAACTCGGAACTATCTGGTTTAAAACTTTTTTTGACGCACTATATTAGTAAGGCTGTTGACAGACAGATTGATAAACAACATGTGGGGCTGAGCAGACAAGGCTTTTAAAAGTATAAAGAATACGTGTATATTATGTAAATTCAGCATCATCACCCTACAGCTCTGCAAGGAGCAAAGACCTTCAACAACCTTGTGCCAAGTCTTCCTGTAGGTCTACCATGCCATCAGCTCACGTTCTTTCCATGTCTTCCTCGTCCCTTTCATTCTCGTCTCATTTGCTCTTCTCGTTGTGTTCTTTAGTCTCCCTCCACCTCCTACCCTGGGGATTCCAGCAACATATTTAAAAATGATTAAGAAAGAACAGAAGATGTGCAGATTGTATATTCACCCTCAGGAACATTATAGAGCAGTGTTCAGAATGTCAGAGATAGTATACATTAACTTTGTTGATTTTGAAAAGGCTTTTGACAGCATACACAGGGACAGCCCATTGAAAATACTGAGAGCTTATGGAATTCCCAGCTGTATTGTTTCCCTCATGAAACGCATCTATGCTAACTATGTAGTGTTGGGCAGAACAGCCTAACTTTTGAGGTGAAGGCAGGAGTATGACAGGGATGCCGCTTATCAACAACTTTATTTTTGACGGTCATAGACTGGGTGATGCACTACTCGTACATTCACATCAACACATCCAAGAAAAAAAGACAGACTGAATAAGTATAGCCAGCAGGTGGGTCTGAGCATCAATCTAAAGAAGCTAGAAGTAATGACATTCAATGTAGGAAATCCTGAACCCATAACATTAAGGAACCAGAAGCTGGAACAGGCAGACGCATTCACATACCTAGGATGCATGGGAGCAGCGCTGGTGTAATGGCTACGGCGTTGTACTGACGACCAGGTTTTCATGGTTCAAACCCGGGCGTCAGCGTTTGAAGGAATGTTTACGACCGGAAATTTGACTGAATAAACTGAACGGCCCCTGCACATAAATCCCGTGTGGATGGGAAGGAGCGAAGCTCCTGACCGGGTTGGAAGGAAAGTCCACTGACCCCCCAGCCTTGCAATGACATGTCATTGGGCCAAAAGAGCTGGAAAGCGCGAGTGCCGCTGGTTAGAAAAAAACAAAAACCTAGGATGCATAGTAACACCAGACGGTGGAACAAGCAAAGACACCAACAACAGAATGAATAAAGCGAGAACAGCCTTTGCTAGTCTAAACAACATCTGGGAGTCTTCCAAGTACAGCACAAACACCAAATTAAGATTTATATGAGAGCTGTACACTTTCTGTGCTTCTCCATGGTGCAGACTGCTAGAGAGTAAGAGAGAAGGAAATGTCGAAACTGCCCTCCTTCCACACAGTGGCGTCACTAGGGTTGGTGTCACCCAGTGTGGTAACTCATGGTGTCACCCCCATGGACCTCCTCCCGTACCAGACCATACAGGATCCTTTGTAATGTTTTTTTGTACTAATGTTACTCGTAAATCGTAATTCCCGTATATAACTGAATGTAATGGCAATAGTAGTGACATAAACTAGCAAAATTAAAATTACACCTTTAAATTACAATATCTTACGCAAAGCCTAAATGTATTTACATTTACATCGTTTGTGGTTAAAGGGAAAATTCAGTAAGAAACAATAGAATTGGAAGTAAAAACGTTTAAGAACTACATCAAAATTATGTATCTTGATACAGTACATGTAAGCTGGGCTTTCGAAAAATGTTTTTGTGGTTATAACTAACTACAGGGATATTTTTATAAAAAATAATAAATTTATGCTGAAACTCTGCACAAACATTTTATAGACAGTCATTTTGGTGTCACTCCCTCTGATGGTGTCACCCGGTGCGGTCCGCACCCCCTAGTGACTCCACTGCTTCCGCACAATCTGCCAAAGGAAAATTCTCAGAATCTTTAGGTCGAATACCATCACTCGGAGCAACCAAGAGGACATGCACAGCATCATAGCTGGTAGATGCTGGAGCTGGGTTGGCCATGTCCTCAGAAGAAACCCTGCTGCCATCACAAGAACGGCTATGCTGTAGACCCATAAGGGAAAGGGAAAGAGAGGCCGATCAAAAACAACTTGGCGTAGAACTGTGGAGGTTGAGATACAATGAATGAACCAGGGCTGGGGCACTGCATGAAGGATGGCCGCCCGAGCAAAGTGGGAGCAGTTTGTTGCTGCCCTAAAAGACGTCACCAGGCGTGGTGGCCACTGGCTACTTTGAGAGTCGGCGGCTAAGAATCAAAGTAGAGAAGATTTGGAAAGTGATACAACTATATTTCTGATTTTGTCTCATGAGCAGCAAGTGTCGAAAAGAGCAGTTTCAGTTCTTCTTCTTCTTTCGTTCGCTTGAAATATATTGTCTATATCTGCAATGTTGTTTCTTGTATAAACTTCACTGTCTTTTGTAGTTCATACAGAGGTCCGTATAGTTTTGCTTCCAGTGTTGTTTCTCTGGGCCAGTGGGTTTGCCTCAATATATCATATTCGGGGCAATCTTGAAGTACGTGCTCCGCAGTGTGTGGTGCCTGTTGTGATAAGAGGTTTTGATGGTAGTAACTTTAAAGGTTAACAAGGTGAGGTCAAGCTATGTAAGTACCCTGAATCAGAAAGATGATGAGGTATTTCTCAGGGATCCCTATCCGCTACCTCTTCTGATCTCACCCAGTGTATATTTATCTCTGTAGTGTTATGTAGATGGCAAGTGTCTAAGGTATGTATGTATTTAATGTGAGGAATGAATAAATACAAACAGAACTGTAATTCAACAAAATGTAAGTAAGTAACACTGGTGAGAATGTTTTGGTATATATATATGGGAATAAATATACAATTTATTGTCCCGAACCTCAATCTTTTGGAACAGGACTTGTCAAAATCATAAAATGTTTATTTACAGTTTTTAAATAAATAAGATGGAACTCTGTCCATGAAGTGTAACAAAATAAAATTGTCACTAGAATGAGTACTCCACTGTCTGATTTTCAATGCTTGATATTAACAATAATCAGTTATTGGAGGGTTTGTTTTCTTAATCATTCCCCAGGAAATTCTTTTTGTTGTGGTGGTTTAAATTGAGAGGAACTGTCATGTGCCCATATTGAGGGACATATCTATTAAGCCTATCTGATGCTATGGGCTCCAGACTATGTATATGGTCACTCAGTTGGTGCTGCTTTCTGGACGAAGATATGGCCTGTAGCTCAAAGTATATTGGGAGCCTTCACTGCCCACAATTTCTGTCTTCTCCAGGTTGTCTGCCACACTTTTCTTACTGGTAATACAACCCTGAAATGAGAAGGAAAGTTTCCTCCCCTTTATAGCCTGTCTATAACAATTCCACAACTAATCAAGGGGAATCTTACCTGGGGTCAGCCATGTGTGCTGACCATATGCACCAAACCCTATATTTCCTTGACTACACTCAGTCCTGTGTTTTCATTCTTTTTTTCATATGGCATTAAAGCCACTATTCCTTTAGCATTGCTTGTCTTCCACATAATCAGCAGGGGTGTACAAATATCTCTTGTGACCTGTTAATGACGTCTTTCAAACATTCTATGTATATTGTCACATGTTATTTGAACATTGTGTCACTTCAGAAACCACTACCCATTTATTTTCTCCTGAACTTACAGTCGCAAAATTTTATAGCAAACTTACAAACACATTTATTTTCACTTCCCAATGGCAATATCAATTTTATTACCACGGCACTATGGCACAAAATTTGTAAGGCCAATAGCAAAACATTTTTTTTACCATTTCACTCCGAAAAAGACTGCATTCCTACCTAGGTCGTCGTAACCTGAACCATCTCCCAATTAGCAGTATCGAAATAAAATGTATCGGCATACACGTATAGCCTGATACTTGCTAAGGAAATATACAAATAAAAGCATCTATCTTACCTCAAGTACAGAATAATAACACATGCACAAAGTTAACTAGCAGTAAATAGGTTTTCTAACTGCTTTCTTGTCCAGACGGTAAAAGCTTGGTCACACGGCTTTCCCGCTGCTCTCAACTCGCGATGGCTTTCAAATTCAAATGGCCTGATCTTACAAGGATGTGTTAATTTTTATTACCCTACCCTCTAACCAATCAAAAAGCGAGTCAAAATTTTAACTATTTTTGGACTATAAACTTTGAGCACTCGTAAGTGTGTTCGTTCGTCTGATTATCTTTGTATATTTTATATCTCAGTTATTTATGGACCGATTTCCAATATTAAAAGTGATAATTACACGGTCAACTGACCTCTATCGTTATATTTACTTTTCCTTTGTTTATTCCTTAACAGTTTCATCTGGGTAATTTTTTTTAAAATTAATTATAGTTCTAACCTGATCTACAATATCAGTAAATTAAATTTTTCTAAGTCAAGATAATTTTATTAAGTGGGAATCTTTAGGTTAATATATTAATCAATATCAGCGCTATAATTCAAGATATCCCTTTCATTCTAATTCCCTTTAGTTATTGAGAAATAAATTATTTTATTTTTGTCAAAAACACAGAATCGACATTTTTGCCACTACAACCAAGATTTCTTGTCTCTACCAAAAACGAGGTAACAATTTCATTGGTTGTTAATTTTGACTACGTCCGTTAATAAATATTGGGAGGGGTAGTGTGTTTTTTGGGGGTAGTAACTTTAAACGGGTGGTAGTAGAAAAATTCAAATTCTCTAGTTACATTTTTAGCGGTGAAAGGACTTTGCCCCTCAGACAAATTTCAAATATTGTAGTTATTTATAGATTGTAAAAATACGTTAACTAGGTTTTGAAGCGGGGAAATTTGAGCGCGTTGTGATACAGATTCACTTCATCACACCTGTCCACATGTACACATGGCTGAATTGCCAATCTTGAATTTTGTATACATGTGGCTGCGGGGGCGGTTGTGTCCTGTTCTGAGGCGCAGAATGACAATTTGTTCTGATCTGTTCATAGCTTGGTAGTCATCCTGTGTTGGTGTTGGTGGCTTTTTGATTGATTTGCTCATCTTTTTCTTCTGATGGTACATAACTGGTACATCCGGTTGCTCGTCTGCAGCACCTTCTTTAGCCAGTCCGTCTGCTCTCTCGTTTCCTGGTATTCCACAATAAGACAGTATCCACTGCATGGCGACCCTGCGCTGGTTGCACAGTTCAGAAAGTAGGGCTTGTATACCTGGCAATTTTCTGGACTGAAGTGCTTGGAGTGCTGATCTTGCATCTGTCAGGAATACTACAGGCTGTTGACCGAGATTGGTGTTCAATAGTTTCTCAGTTGCTACCTTGATTGCCTGCATCATAGTTGTTACAGAATTTCCCCGTTGGTACTCTGACCGTATCCCTAGTGTTGTTTGGGTATCCTATGTACACTCCTGCTCCTCTATTCTTTACTGCATTCTGTGCTGACCCATCCGTGTATACTCGGACCCAGAGGTCCTGTGGGTATTCATCATCCAGGAAACTGAGAGTGACTATCCTACGTTGCACGCTGTTCTGTTCATCCCTGTCGAATATTCCTTTCACTTTTGTCTGGATGTGTACTGGTAGTCCAGACTCCTCTCTCCAAGGAGTTTGTTCTGGCACAGACTTTAGGGGGCTGTTAACTTCAGGCAGGTCTGAGGTTTGTCTACGAAATCGTTTGGCCTGGTGGATAAAGCTGCTTCTTTTCAGTCGCCTCATTGCTAGGTTTTGGAATCTGTCCTTCATTGGATGGCTCGGCATACAGAGGAACTTTTCTGCCCGTGTTCGCACTTTCGTGTCTCTGCGTTCTCTCAGTGCTTGTATCCTCCCAATTTTCTCCATCTCCAATATAGGCGTTGATTTCATTGCCCCCGTGATGACCCTAAGCGCCTGGTTTTGCACCTTATCTAGCTCTTGTAATGTGGTGTTTGATGCTGGACACCACGCAGCTGAGCCATATTCCAGGTGTGGTCGTATGCCCTGCTGGTAAACTTTATTACGTATTTTCCCGCTGGCTCCCCATGTGGTTCCACTTAGTTTTCTCAGGGTGGCTAACTTCCTCCTGGCCTTTGTTGCTGCCTTGTTGATGTGCTGCTTCCATGTCAGCCTATCATCGAATGTAACTCCGAGATAGGTGGGTTGTTTATCTTCTCTCGGGAGCTCTTCGTTTTTCTTGATGACACCAGCTTTTTGTTTGGGAGAGAGGGTGAAGAGCGTAGTGCTGCACTTGTCTGTGTTGATGCTGACACACCATCTTTTTGCCCATGAGGTTAAGGCATCTATAGCTCTTTGTAGCAGTTTGGTGGCCACTGTTGCATGCTCATCTGTGCACCATATTACCAGGTCATCAGCGTACATTGCCACTTTCATTCCATGTGGTAGTTCAGCAACCAGGTCGTTGATGTAGACTAGGAAAAGTGTGGGAGACAGAACCCCTCCATGAGAGACGCCATAACGCAGTAGAATTTTCTTACTCTTGAGGCCATCTAGTTGTACTCGGGCTCTTCTGTTATGCAAGTATGCTTTCACCCATTTGTACATCTTACCATTCACTCTACAATTTCTCAGTTTCTTCAGAAGCCCTTCTTTCCAAACCTTGTCAAATGCTTTCCTTAGATCTATCCATGCTGCTAGTACTAGTTTCTTATCTTGGAACGCATCCTCAATCTCTTGGGAAAGGTAAGTTGCCTGATCTTCGGTAGAATAACACTGCCTAAAGCCCGCCTGCTGTGGTACAAGAAGGTTTTCACTTTCAAGGTACCACCGTAGCCTGAGGTTGATGATACGTTCCATTGTTTTGCAGAGGCAGGTTGTAAGGCTGATTGGTCTGTAGCTGGAGGCAGTGGAACTGTCTTTTCCTTGTTTTAGGAGTGGTATCATGATTGCTTCCCTCCAGGTCTGTGGAACTCTGCCTGAGTTCCAACAGATATTGAAGATCTGCAGCAGCTTTGTTTTTGCTGCGGTTCCCAAGTTCTTAATCATTTCATTGGACACTCCATCAACTCCTGGCGACTTTCTCATTTTCAATTTGGATATTGCAAGCTCCAGTTCTCTGAATGTGATTGGTGCCTCCATAACTTCGGGTATGGTTCCATCTCGTCCTGCGTATTGTTGTTTCTCACGAGTCTCCTGTTGCTTCTCTTGGCTAACTTCGATGTTGTTGTCTTTAGCAAAGGAGTCTGCAAAGTGATCAGCTGGCTGTTTTCCCATGAGGATGTTTCCATCTTTGTACAGCGCAATCCTTGAGTTTCTCCCTGTACCTTCATCGTTAAGTTGTTTTACCAGCTTCCACAGTTTCCTTGTATCTCTTTCGAAGTTCAAGGACTCTGTTTTCTCCTTCCAGCTTCTTCGCCCGGCCTGCAACTTGGCCCTTTGAAATTTGGCCTTAGCTTGCTGGTAGTTATTGTAGTGTTCTTGGCATGGACTGGTCTCTGCCTGCTTTCGAGATGTTTCCACGTCGTTGTGCAGCTGCTCTAGTTCACTATTCCAATATGGTTTGTAGTGCTTACGAGCCCCTCTAGGTATTGTTTCACGAGCAGCCTGTAATATGCATCTGCTGAATTCATCGACTAGCTTATTGATGTCTTTGTCGCAGTTTCAGTTAACAAAGAGCTGGATGGTTGCAACATGGTAGAAAATCTAAACTTCTAGAAGAATCATTGTAGACAACATTAGAAACATGGGAGGAGTTAAAAATATCGAAATCACCCCTAAAACGTTAGGTAGTGTCAGTAGTGCCTATAGCAGTTACATGATTTATATTGACAGCCAGAAGCATAACGCTGTACAAGAAAAACGTAATACAACTGAAAAGAAGAAAAATGGCTATAATTCACGGACATCAAGTCCCTGACTGCTGCTGCAGATGACAATGCTTCACAGGCAAAAACACTGCATAAGATATCACTTATTGCTCTATCCAATAGCTTGTGGAAACGAATAAGAGAAAAGGAAGAGAAGAGTAAAGCTGTTGACAAACAGTTTCATGAAAAACTGTTGGAGCTGAAAAGAAAAGACTTATAAAAGTTGGAAGAATGTTTGCATATAATGTAAGTAAAAAGTATTTTATTTCAAGTGGTTCAGATTATAAAGGGTCTATATATGAAGTGGTCTGTATATGAAGTGTACATTGAATTTTAAGATGCTTCTGTTTATATATGAGTGTTTAAATTAGGTAGCAGAAATTCACAAGGGAAAAAGCGTTTTTCTCGGTGTGTTCATGTAGATTCATAAGAAATCCAGTGTGATGGAGTAATATTTGTTACATTTGTATAGTTTTCAGTATGATTTTGTTATTGTTGTATTAAATGTTTAGCATAATAGTTAGTTTTCATTGTTTTGTAGTTGCTGATGGTTTTAATAAAATATTGATGTGTTCATCACTGTTAGAGTGCGTTGCTCCTATCCTTGAAAATCATATTCTTGGACCAGGAAAACCCCTGAAAAATGTTTGAAAATATTTGCTATAAGCCCTGTCATTGCCTCCGCTCTTCCACCATGTTTGTCTACTCTGTTCAACCTAATTGTCGGTTATAATTAGGGTATTTAATATCATTTTATTGTAAGTGTTATGTTATATTCAAATTCCTATTGCACTTTGCAATTGGTTGCGATTGATGGTGTCAGTTTATTTTAGAATTTGCTGATTTCAAGCCGTGTTTTTTTTCCTTCATTGTTTTGCCTTATATTATGAGTAGTTGTCACGCTTTGATTAGAATTGTCTGCCCTTTAATCTGAGTGGTCTGCTCTGGAGTCTTTCTACTTTTGTCTACGCCCACTTTCCTGTCATTTTTGCTCTTAATAGATCGAATTCTGTCTTCGTTACCGGTCAATCTCGTTAGAGCCAAGCTATGCCCACTCTTTCGTACGTGCGAAGCGTGTGACAGTACGGACTGTTACGTCGGATTAACACTAAGGTGCTGCCACTTAATTATAGTTAGGGTAAGAATACTTAGCAAGATTAAACACTAAGTATTTGAACGTGTCTAGTTAGTGTAATAACACTAGTCACAAATCCTATGAGTGATTTAATTAAAGGTTAAGAAATGACGTCATCGAACTTGGGGTAGAATTGCTCAGTAGCTAGGACGGAAGTTATGGTTTGATAGAAGGGAGTTAAGTGAGTTGGTTTTAGGCACGAGACGAGCAAGGCAGTGATTTTGGGGTTTGGACCATCTTGTAAGTTCGATGGCTGTGTGTTATTTCTTCGGATGACTGGTTTGTATACCACAGAAGCACATGTATTTATGAACTATTATGAAGTTGTCAGCCCAATGGGCTGATCACCCGTTGGCTTGTCACACCGATTACGGTGTTGCCCTAAAGACGCCGCTAGGCGTGATGGGAAACTACAACAGAGAAAATCAATCTGCTGTTGCCCTTAAGACGCCACAAGGCGTGATGGCCTCTGACTGCTTGGTCGGTCTTTGGCTAAGGACGGAAGAAGAAGAAGAATGAAGTTGTCAGAGGTTACAGACACTTAATACAGGTGTTCATTCATATTTAATCCAGCTTGAACTTATTTCCTGAACGTCAGTAGGAAGTGTCGTTTGTTTACATCAGGTAATAGAGAAAAGAATGTTACCATATTTTTGACGATCATGCAGCCTAAAACATAAACACAGTTACGAGTCTCCAAAAGAACCACCTGGGTTATGTTCCAATTCCTATTCTGTAATCACCACCTCTGGCAGTCGCCAGTAAAACAACAGATGAACATTGATAAAAGATTCCACCCCATTCTCACCCTGTCACACTAGACTTGATTTGTCACCGTGACCAAGCCCGGTCACATCTAACTTGATTCGGTGCCGTTCCCGTCCACTCCCCCGGCCACATAACTTGATTTGGTGCCCGTGACCAGCTCGTAACTGCCTTTTTACGATGGATTCAGCTACTTGATTTGGTGCCCGTGACCAGCTCGTAACTGTATTTTTATGATGGATTCACCCATTCAACAGCTAGAGCATCAAGTATTTTTGTTGCAAAAGAAAAACCACCTGCTTCAACAACAATTGTCACAGCAACAAACAGCTGCTGGAAGGGCACACTGGAACAGTCTCAATAAAAGACACTGTCGCATTACAGTGAGAAACGTTATCAATGTAATCAAACAAGGAAAGATATTTGAAATAAATAATGTTACCAGTGACCAACAAAGATGTATGGTAACGACAGAAAATGGACTAAGAGCATATATAAAGCCAGTAACACAGTGGAGAAAAACCTTTAACAGACGTTATCATTCCTGTTCCACCGCTGAGGTTCATATCCCTCCACCTGAGCTGTACTCACGTATCCACTCCCGTGATGCTCGCTTGGCTGAGTTACCCTCCGTTACTCCAGGCCCCTCTCATGCTTCGCCTCAGCATGATATTATTGTACCTCCTATTACTGCCGCAACTCCTGTCCATACCTCCCTTCCTCCCCCTGTTCACCAATCTTCTGATTCCACTTTTCCTCCCCCTGTTCACCTCTCTTCTGACCCCGCTTTTCCTCCCTCTGTTCACCTCCCTTCAGACCCCGCTTTTCCTCCCTCTGTTCATCTCTCTTCTGACCCCACTTTTCCTCCTTATGGTTATTTTCCTCCGCCTCTATCCGACCTTGATACAGAACATGAGTCTGACTCTTCAGATGTTGAACCTTCTCTTTCTCCTTATGGTTATTTTCCTCCGCCTCCCTCCGACCTTGATACAGAACATGAGACTGACTCTTCAGATGTTGAACCTTCTCTTTCTCCTTATGGTTATTTTCCTCCGCCTCCCTCCGACCTTTATACAGAACATGAGACTGACTCTTCAGATGTTGAACCTTCTCTTCCTGCTTATGGTTATTTTCCTCCACCTCCCTCCGGTTATTTTTCTCCCCCTTCCGTCAATTCGTGCATAACACAAGAAATTTATGAAGACAGGGACAGTGTTGGATAAAGGGAGGAGTGGACGACCAAGAACATCTGAGGAAAACATCGAGCGTGTAAGACAAGCCTTTTATCATTCTCCCACAAAGTCCATCCATACTGCTGCCAGACAGTTAGAGCTACCACGTTCAACAGTGCACAAAGTCCTACACAAGAACTTGCGATTCTACGCTTACAAAGTGCAACTCTTACAGGCACTCGAGCCAAATGATAAACCAAGACGAAAAGAGTTTGCAGTTAACATGCTGGAACGAATTTCTGAGGATGAAACGTTCCTCACCCGAGTTTGTTTTAGTGATGAGGCAACCTTTCATTTTTCAGGGAAACTGAACACACATAATGTGAGAATCTGGGGATCAGAACACCCCCATGTGACTAGGAAACTTCACCGAGATAAACCAAAGCTGAATGTGTGGTGTGGAATCATGATACACATTGTACCTTCTCTTGAAGAGTAGCCATTTTTTAGGGGTTCATTTAACAGTACCTCTTTCATCAACAGGGTACCTGACATACGATAAAGGTATGTAATTAAAAACTTTGATAACCACTGAGTACATAGAACAAATCTGATTAAGATATCTCATCAATTGCCTTTGTAATAAATTTGTTAAATTGTAAAGAGACTTTATGGACACCCTGTATATTGTTTGCAATTCCAAATAATATGAAAAATTGCCGATTTAATGATTTAAAGGTTTTTTTAATGGAAATTTTGTGATGATAGGTAGTGAACGTTTGTTCTTGAAACCCAACAAGCACGATTTACAGACGCAAAACTGGCATTTTAGTTCCGTAGATCTATTTCAGAACATGCAGGCAACAAAGAGCAGTTGTAAGAATTAGCAGCCAAATAGGAACGTTTTAGCAAGTAAAAATGATGTCAGGCAGGGGATGTATTATGTCACCGGATCTGTTCAATATGTACAGTGAAAATATAATGAGATCCCTAGAAGACATCATTTGGCGGACATAATATAAACAACTTATGATACGCTGATGATACAGTCTTAAAAGTGAAAAGGAGCTGCAGGAAATGGTTGATATAATATTCACAGAAAGTGAAAATAAAGGCCTCAGTCTTAATAGCAAAAAGACAGAAGCAATGGTCGTCTCAAAGAAAATGGCTTCCCCAGAATGTACTTTCAAAGTAAAGGGATTTGTTTTAAAACAGATCAATAGATTCAATTACCTGGGAACATTAATAACAACGGATGGAAGATGCATCTCAGAAGTGAAGAGCAGAATGGCTCAGGCAATAACAGCATTCTATAAAATGAAGAGTATTTTATGCAACTGTTCTTTGTCAATGGAAGTAAGAAAGAGAGTTCTTCAGTGTTATTGTAGCGGGAGGTTATTTAAAAGTATATATTATGTAAGAGTATGCCAGTAAAGAGTTCTGACCTTACAAGTAATACCCCAGTCTTAGAAATAAGCACTGGTGTATTGTTATCATAAAAATAGTCAGGCTGTGAAAACCCTGGCCCAGTTGGTAAGAATTAGTACCAGGATTTAAGGTGTCTCCTCCCTGTGACTATCTTATGATTACTTATATTCTAGGGGATAATAAAATGAACATTCACTGAAACCACAAATGGAAAAAGTGAATAAATCCTCAGGTACAGTTAAAATAGTTTAATAATTACACAAATATTCTATTTCTACTAGTTGGAAAAGAGTATACACATATATATAAAAATATTCACACAATTACTATTATTGTCTGTTTAGACTTCAAGATCTTAAATAACAAAGTTACTGAAATCACTGTTATTAGTCCTTTGAATTTAAGGATAACTGTCATCAGTTGACTGAGTTTCTGTATGGTTAATTATTGTTTTGAACTATTGGCTGTTTCACATGTATAGGTGGTCAGTGTCAAACAGGACACTTATCTTTCCAACTTGATACTGCTGAAACTGTCCTTTGCTGATATCAGACTTGGTAGGCCCACCAGTAGGGATGCCAATGACCAGTTGAAGTTCACTCTTTGGGGTCCTGCACTTTTGTGGGATTGCCTCGGATGAGCTGCACCGGCTTCTGATACTGGACAGTCTGGTTGGAGTTATTTCATGGAACCTGCAACATATCAGCCTTGGCTAGTATCTGGCTAGACTTGTAGTTGACTAGCACAGATGTCAGACCAGTCAGTCATCAGATGTCACCGTTATACAATCATAGTAAGTAAGGACATCATTTCAGTGATATAGCATTAATATTAACATTTCAATTAAGTGTAACTGACTAGCACATAAGTCAGACAAGTCAGTCATCAGGTGTCAAAGTTATACAGTCATAGCAAGTAACATCATTTCAATGATACAGAATTAATATTAACATATCAGTAATAAACATCATCTGGTTTATTCCGCTCCTATACATCCCTTCATATGCTATAACTTGATCCTTCCAAATCATATCAAGTACAAATTCAAATACTGATGCTATCCTTAGCATCTACACAAAAGTAATACATAAATAAAGAAAGTGAGTGACCACGTGATCAGGTTGCTTTCTACTGAAACTGGCTATAGAACACTCCAGTTTACCAGCTGTAAATGGGTACAAAGTTGTGCGCTCGAACTAGGGAAGGCAAAGGCAGCGAGGAAGGGGACTAGTCACCTTAGCCTCGTAACTGGGATCTTCCATGATGAAGTTTCTAACACTTCATTTCCCTATGACAATCTCTGCCATGGGACTGCCTTTATCTTCGTAAGCGATAAAGCAATATGATAAATATATCTTCATTAGGCTGTGGGGCTATTTGTGATTAATTTTTGTACAAGCAACAATCTTCCACTAAGCACATGAATAAATCATATTAAAATAATAATACGTTATATCAATGAATATTATACAGGCATATTTTGTGAATTCTAAATGAACCTGTAATACAAAATAAAAGAAATTGTTATACAGGATAGCTATCGTAAATTCGCTTACCCTCAGACTCCAGACACTTAGACTGAAATTTTATGGCGATCCGCTCACACTTCAGATGGATTTAGAGTCGTGGCGTTATCTGCCCTCAGTCTTGTCTCAACCTCTTGCGTTGGGTCTTCTCAGAGTTTTACCGAAACGCTTTATATACGATAGCGCGAACGTATCGGAGAGCAGATACGTCACAGCCTAAGACTAGACCTGAAAAAATCCTTCCCGAACCGTGATTTCAGCCGATCTGTGCGTCGACTGAAATTTTGCCTTTCTCATTCTCAGCATATATAATATCCATATTGTTCCATCTTATCTAGTTTTATACAGCTGATAAAACTCTATCTTCCTATCCATGTAAATTCCCAAACTGTTATTTGTTGATTTTAATATTTAGAACAGAAGTGGGTTTACATGCTTTTTGCGTAACTGTGGGCAGCCGAAATACGCATATATCTCCGTAAATGAGAACTTCCTACCGTTCCATCTTATATGCAGTTATACACCATCCTTCCCTGTACTGAAATGTAAAATCCTTTTCATACGGATTCCCTTCTGTTTTTATTATCGTTGGCGATTTCCTCTGTCCGATACACATTTCGCTGATACGCCGCCATTTTGAAAGCGGTCGTTCGATCGTAGACGGGTTTATAAATCTAACTGATCCCGTTTGCAATGACTTGAAACCAATTTTGCGACAGTTATATAGAGCCAATCCTGACGTATGGGAGTGAGTCATGGACAATTGGTAAACAAGTAAAATTAGCACTAGAGGCCACAGAGATGTGTTTTACAGAAGAATGTTTAAAATACCATAGACAGCCAAAAAGAGTAATGAGGATGTCATGAAAGAAGCCAGTACGCAAAGGAAACTTATTTCACAAGTTAGAAAGAAGCAATACACTTTTTTGGGCGAGTTATGAGAAGAGGATAGCTGGAATATATCGTAACAACAGGTAAGATTGAAGTAATTTTTAAAAAAAGTATCCCGTTAAACCCTTGATGGGTTACAATTAGATATATAGTGTAACAAATTCAAGACAATAAAATATGATTCCCAATACCTAAATATAAAATCTTCCTCCCCCTCCACTCTGTCCAAATAGAGTAAATCAAAACCAGGATTGTGTGAATGCATTTGTGTATGACTTCCCCTTTCCAAGAAACAAACAAACAATAAAAATACAAACAAAAACGAACAACAAAATACACCAAAAAAAAAAAAAAAAAGTAAAGTCTCTCATAACTGCCCTGTTTTCAACAAGGTGAAAAGGAGTGAGAAAGCCTCGGGGTATCCGAGATCACATCAAATCCACAAATTATCTGCTATCATCCACACACACAAGCACCCATCAGACTACCCCCCCCCCATCCTCACACCATCATTGATCCTTATATATTAATTTTTAGTTCTTGTTATATACTGTTTTTATCTCTAGGTCTATCTATTCTCAACACCTATTCCACAGTTATGAATGAATTGCATGCCTGTAAATAATCTAATATTGGTTTTCTCTGTTGTTCATACTTCCTATATTTTAGTAGGAAGTGCTGTGTAGTATTTTTTTTCTAGACACTCTGTACAGTAAGGATTTTCTGTTCTAAAATAGGTCTTTCCTGGTTGCAGTCTAAGAAATTTCTTATTGCTAGGAATTTTTAGTTCTCTAGATACCTGACACGTTCTTGTTGGAGCCTTGAACAATTTATATGCATGTCTGCCCTTTAGACTTCCATCCCACTCAACTGTCCATTCCTCAGTTATTATTCTTTTAATTAAGCTTTTGATCTCTGTTTTACTCATCCCCACATTTATTTGGTTTCTATTATGTCTACTTTTCTTAACTTATTGATCCACCTTTTAATTTCCATCTATGCCAACATGTGAGTGTATTAAAGCTATTAGAAGGGAACATCCTCTGGAGTATAGGTAAGTATTTGCCAGTAATATCTCGTCTATTATATCAGGTCTACTACATTCTCGTAAGTTTCTTATAGCTTGAATTGCTGAAAGTGAGTCTGTTAATATTGTTAATTTATGAGGAGGGTTGTTAGAGAAGATTTCCAGAGCTTTCAGAATTGCAACCATCTCTGCCGTGAAAACAGATGTATTATCGGTTATATTATAACAAAACATAAATTCCTATCCCCAATTTGCTATCGTCTCCCTGAGATCCATCTATGAACACTGTAATACTGTCCTTTGATATTAGTTGAATATATTTCCTGGCTTTGTTTTTGATAGTTGCCATATTGTAAAGTTTCTTTTCTTCTTTCCACTCTGTAAAGTGTCAGTCTGTATGCTCTGTAAGGAAGAGTGGTGTGTTGTTGAGATCAGGCATGCCCCCAGTCTACCCAGCTGTAAATGGGTAACTCACCCTAGTCCCGAGTTAGGGAAGGCAAAGGCTCCAGGGGAAGCAGGCCCTAAACTTGGTCACTCCAACCGACGCAGGATGGTGTATGTATGAAGTAGAAGTGTAGAGTGTGATTACCGCGAATGGTGTACTGTTCGTGTGCTGACCAATATAACCACTCATACACTTGTGTCTACAAGGCACCAATGCAGACTGCTGGAATCTTTGTTTACTCAATTTATTCAGACGTACACACTGGGACATACGAGTACATCATGGTATGTTGACATATCAATTTGTAGGTATACATAGCAGATCTGAAGTCATGACACATTCAGAAATAATGGGCAGTACATCAAAAGTTCAATGTCATGATATATTAAGGCCGCATCCCCCTATCTGACTAAACGCGTCAGTGAAGGCAGATCGATAAATAACTAAAGTTACTTGACGTCCATAGTTTGTAGCATATATTATGAAACCACGAAAGAGGGGGTTTCTAGCAAGATTGAGATCTCCCTGTCACTGTCCGATAATAGGATAAATAATCTGTTCTCTTGGCAGTGATCAAAACATATGATGACCGAAATCTAACATGGCTGCCTCCCTGAGTTGTCGTTCACTCATTCATAGGAAGGAGAATATGAGCCAGAGTTAATTTATAATGGGTATATAAATGATTTCATAAATGTTTCCATACAGCTCTACGGTGATCAGGTTAATTCACGTAGCCATAACCGCTGCAGGAAAGTCTGTCATCTTCGTCGATACAAAACACGACCCTAGCGATACGAAGCACAATGTTCCATCTAGGTCGTATCGACATGAGATCATCAATATAGGGTCTGGCAATACATGGAGTCCGAATTATACATTGTACCGTACCTTAGGAGAGTCTCTAACATAAACTATAGTAGAGATACCATCTCCTTTAGAAGAAAACCACTTCATGAATCATATTTCCTTAAGAATCTACCAGCCCTTTGAAAAGTGCGTACCCGCCATTATCACGGTACATCGGAACTCATCACGACTTGTCAAGACAACTCATACTTCCGCTAGACCGGAATAACAAGAATCTAGTCCCTCCTACCCATCCAAAATATACAATATAGGACTGATTCTACTTGTACTAATAATATGTAATACATATGAATTCAGGCCATAAACACAATAAGCAAATTAATATATTTTCTGGCCCTAAAAAATAAGTACAAACGTAAGCGCAATATCCTTGCGCCGGATCAATATCCAGAACGATTACTCCTATAATCAAAAGTGTGAATCAAACATGGATTCTCTCGCTTTTACCATAGACAGCATTTTCATACACAAATGAATGAATGTCTATATTTTTCCCATATTAAATAGCCATATCGATTTTTGTAATATGTGCGTCAAAATATGCACGCAACAGATTACCACACCCCTCGGGGGAAAAAAATGGTACATTTTTTTTTTTTGAAATACATCTAGGAGCAACATACAATAGGCTCACAACGCACCAATACAATGCGCAGATGATAAGCATAAGTTTTATGACCTTAGAGAAAGTACTTCTCTAAGTATAAATATCTCCAGAGAGGTGTCACCAACGCATACTACAATATTAGCAATGACACAATTTCCACATTAGTTTATACATCAATTCCATCTAAGATATCTTAACATCATGATCATCAAAGACGAAAAACATTGAAAGATCAGCGGTGAATAAATATCAATGAACCGCTAAGTAGTGTTACAATCAATATATGATATATTACATATGTGTACACATTTCAACATAGGAACAACTGTATCAAAGTTGCATAACAGTTATGAATCATGTGGGCATCTAGACAAAATATCTGCCATCACATTTTCTGACCCACGGATAGCTCGCACCGAAAAATGAAATGGCTGTAGAGCAATCGCGTATCGCGTTGATCTCGCGCTCTTCAGATTTTTACTCTGAATAGCCGTAAGAGCTTTCTGGTCAGTTTCCACAATGAAATGCGCGCCCAGAAGAAATCTTTGCAGTTTAAGGATTGACCAAACCATAGCCAATAATTCAAGGTCTAGGACCGAGTAATTCTTCTCTGCGGCATTTAATTTCCGAGAAATATACATCACAGGATGCAGAGTTCCAGAGTACTCTTGCATTAGTGCAGCTCCAATCCCGGTGGATGAAGCGTCACTACGAAGAATAAATGTCTTATCCTTAGAAGGCAATACTAGGATAGGTGAAGTAGAAAACATAGTTTTAACCTTATCCAAAGAGGATTGACATTCTTGAGTCCAATGGACTACATTAGGAGACCCTTTCTTTAGCAAGGAAGAAAGAGGTGACATAATGGAGGACAGATTCGGGATGAATCGTCCATAAAATTGTATTAGACCTAAGAGACTTCGTACTTGCTTTTTAGTCTTAGGAATAGAAATGTTAAGTATCTTACTTGTATTATGGTCTTCTGTTTTTAGGAACCCATGACCAACACGGTGTCCTAAGAAAGATATTTCGCTAAAACCAATACATGCTTTCGATGGTTTCGCTGTCAGGTTATGCTCGCGTAAGATAGACAATAGTTCATTTATACCATTATAGTGATCGTTCCAAGTATCACTGAAAAGACAGATGTCATGAAGATACGCAATGACATCTGAGCGATGAGATAGGATTCGACGCATCATGCGTACAAATGTAGCAGGGGCGTTCATAAGACCGAAAGGCATGAAATTCCATTGGAATAGACCCCTAGGCGTCGAAAAAGCAGTAAACGGTTTGGCGTGTTCGGATAGTGGAACTTGCCAATATCCCTTAGACAAATCGAGTTTAGTAAAGAAGTGAGAATTCGATAGTCTCGTAAGTAGCTCTTCTAGTAAAGGCATAGGTTCAGCATCGAATTTAGTCACTTGATTCAATTTGCGATAATCCACGCAAAGACGTATGTTATTGTCTTTTTTTCGTACTATAACCATCGGCGAAGAATATGCTGATGTGGATGGTTCAATAATTTTTAACTCTATCGTCTCATCTAACTCTTTCTCTACCTGTGCTTGAAAATGTATCGGGATAGGATACGGTCTGACTCTTATAGGACTATGGTCAGTAAGAATAATGTCATGTTGAATGACATCCGTTTGACCAGGAATGTCAGTAAGGACATCCTGAAATTGTTCTAACATAGTAGAAACTTGTTTCTGCTCTCCTGGAGATAATTCTGGAGAAATTGCAACATCTTTCCATGATTCATTAGAGTGAAGAGGAATCATTGGAAAAGGTAAATTTACATCCGAGAAACTCGTTTCCTCATCCTGTATTACTGACAGAGATGAGTACTGTCCATGTTGGACTGGAAAATCGTCCGTTGCCTGGAAAACAGGTTGTAAATAATCAGGACGTTCATGGAATTCCGTGAGCATGTTGATGTGGAAGGTTTTACGCTTCCCGTTAATATCGACGATATAGTCAACATCGGAAACTTTTGATATTATATCGTACGGACCTTTCCAAGAAATGAGAAGTCTATTTTCCCTACAAGGTAGCAAGACAAATGCTTTGTCACCTGGACAAAGTTGACGCAAACATCTCTTTTTATTGGCAAATTCCCTTGCCTTCTGTTTCGCAAATTCAGAAGAAGCAGTTGCCAATTTGCATGCTTCAATAATCTTGTGTCTAAGTGCGATGACATATTCATAAGAGGATTTTGTGTCATCGACAATATTATCAGCAGTTATAAGATCATGAAGTAAGGACATAGGACCTCGCGGTTTCGCGCCAAAGACAAGTTCAAAGGGAGAAAATCCTGTATGTTCGTTGGCGACCTCTCTATATGCAAAGAGAGCCGCGGGTAAAACCCTATCCCAATCCTGAGGATGATCTTCCGTTATCTTACCTAGTAGGTTTTTCAGAGTTCTATTCAAACGTTCCACCATCCCATTGGACATAGGATGATAAATACTACTCAGCGATCTCTCTATCTTCAGAGTCGACATTACTTGAGACATGGTATCCGATATGAGTTGGGTACCATGGTCGGATAATATTTCTGCTGGAAACCCCAGACGAGAAAATATTAACCAAAGAGCATCTGCGACATCAGCAGTAGTTATGCTCTTTAGAGGAACAGCCTCCGGCCAACGTGTGCACATATCAACACACGTCAAAATAAATTGGTGTCCTCTAGCAGACTTTATCTTAAATGGACCAATGATGTCTATCGCCATTTTTTGAAATGGCCGAATGGGAATGTCTGCAGCCTGAATAGGTGCATCATGGCGTGGACCTCTGGATTTAATCTCTTGACATACTTTACAAGATCGACAATAGATTCGTATGTCCTTATTCACAGCAGGCCAAAAGAAAGATTGAAGAACTCTAGCTTTAGTACGGGAAAAACCCATATGTCCAGCACACTGCGAATCATGAGCGTGCTGTAAGATTTTAACTCTCATATTTTTAGGCACAAGGATTTGAGAATGAATGGACTTAGCGGAGTCTTGTACCATACGTACAAGTACGCCATTCTTCATCGTAATCCAAGATTTACGATTAGTATCCTTATTCGGATCACCTTTTGTTGCCAGAGTAAAGAATTTCTTTAGAGTAGGATCATCTTCCTGCTGTTTGATAAAGGAATCGTGGGAAATCTCCAAGGGATCATCTCGGATCTGCGCATCATTATCTTCAGAATGTGAAGATTGTGGCATATTAAGAGCTTGAGCCCTAGTGATTACTGCATTAGCAGATTGCATATTAACATTTTCCCAATTAGAAATTTGCTGTGGAGTGCATTCTTTCACTCCATGAATGCGACCGATGATAAGATCAGCTATCGGATTCGGCAAGAGACATGCTTGCACCTCTCCTGTAAAGAAAGGCGTAGCAATATTGATAATGGCAGTGGAGTACTTCTCCAATGTGCCACCAAATGTTACACATTTGACTATATTGCCTGTAGCTCGAGAAGGATTTACGAGTGATTGCCTCACTCCAATGGTAGTGCACCTCGAAAAGAATTGATACCGGAGTACCATCTATTAGGCCCCTATTAAAGACAAGAGCACCCCTTCCATTATGCGCAATTGACGCATGGAGAGCGGGAAGCGGGTGACCGCAGCTTAAAGTAGACACTGTGGTTGGATCGAATAATGTTTTGCATTGCGAACACTCAGATGCTCTAGCAAAATCGAAAGCGGAATTTGCTACACTGTTGGAGTCTTTTTTATCATTATTCTGATTATCGGTGTCGTGGAACTCCTGTTGTGCAGAGTTAGCCTGGTAATACGATTTACCATGTCTTTTGTGTTGTGATCTACCTCGGTTATAATTGTCTCTATAATTATTATTGCCTCTGTTATAACCCCTATTTGGGTTTGAATCATAATATTCATGATCATAATCATCATGCTCGTTATATTGAGTATCCCTGTAATATTGTTTCTTTTGTCTCCATGAAGCACTTGGGTAGTTCCTATAGCTACTCCCTTTCCGAGAATTTCTAACATTATGGGTACCCCTCGCGTGTCGAGGACTATCAGCCCGATTCCAGTTCTTCGAAGAAGAACCCTGATTTGAGTGGTTATCTTGGTTTTGATACTTATTCCAATTAACCTTTTTATCAAATTTATTTTTAGCTCCTTGGAATTTGTGTGAGTAATTCTGATTATATTCTGTTGCCGAAGCAACTGGCATACTCTCTTTAATGTTAGAGTTACTAAGAATCATGTCAGGGTGTGCCGTGGCATACTGGTCACAATATTCTTCCATTTGCTTTATTGTACCAGGTTTACGCTCATGTAAGAACTCTAGGAATGATTTATTTACAGAAGACATGACCTTGTCTCTTAGCAATAAATCCGTAAGACCATCAAATGTTTTCTCTGTTTTGGATAATTCAATCCATCGTGAAAGTGTAATTCGTGCTTTTGAGATGAAATCTGAGAATTCTATACCTACCTCAGGTCTCATTGTTTTAAACAAAAGACGATAACCTTCTTCAGACAGCTGATATCTCTTTATCAAAGCTGCCCTAACAGCATCATAATTATCTTTGTCGGCCTCTTCAACAAAATATAACTTACTTAGGGACTCCCCTTTTAGATTTTCAGACAACTGATTCACATACTGTGATTTGTCAACATTATGAGATCGACAAGCCCGTTCAAATCTAGAAAGCCAAAATGTTATGTCATCACTGGTAGGGTTAAACGCTGGTACCTTGACCTTGTACACAAAGGGTTTACCATTACCACCAGATGCCTGATTAACATTACTCATACATGTCAATTTTAATTTCTCTAATTCAAACTCATGTTCTCTTATTGCTTTTCTCTCTTCAGCTTCTCTATCTAATTTTTTTTGTTCTGCAGCAGCAGCAGCTTCTAATTTTTTCTGTTCTGCAGCAGCAGCAACTTCTAATTTTTTCTGTTCTGCAGCAGCAGCAACTTCTAATTTTTTCTGTTCTGCAGCAGCAGCAACTTCTAATTTTTTTCTGTTCTGCAGCAACTTCTAATTTTTTTCTGTTCTGCAGCAACTTCTAATTTTTTCTGCTCTGCATCAGCTTCTAATTTCTTCTGTTCTGCCTCAAATCTCCTTTCCTCCACTTGCATCTGCAATTTCTTAAGTTCAGCAGCAGTATCAGCTTCTTTTTCTAATCTTTTTTCTTCAGCTAGAGCTTTCCTTTCTTCTGCAGCAGCTTTTTTTTTTCTTCTATTTGAAGTTTTCTCTCCTCAGCCGCAGCTTTTTTTTCCTCAGCAGCAGCTTTTCTTTCTTCAACAGCAGCAGCAGTTTTTTTCTCTTCTGCAGCTAATGCTTTGTCATATTGAGCAACAGCCCATTGTTCTAAGTCTTTTCCAGTCTTATCAAGAGATTTTCCTTGTGCAATGAAATAATCTAATGTAGACATATTGTCTTCTTAAATCAGAAACCTGAAAAAGTAAATAAATTACCCTATTTCACTTTAATGGGAGACAAGTCTATACCATAGACTTAGTCTTAGTCCAAACTTGTATGGTTTATAATAACCAATGATAACTTGAGTACCTGTGGACAACAATAACTGTATCTCAAATACTGTGGGAGACAAGCCTTACAAAGGTCTTGTATATCTCAATGTAATCAAAGATCACTTGGGTACCTGTGGAAAAAATATTTCCCTTTACCAATCACTTTGGGAGACAAGCCTTACAAAGGTCTTGTACATTTTGTTTTATAACAATAACAATCATAAAGTACTGATCTGTACTATACTATCAGTGTATACCACTATACGTCATATGTCAACTAAAGACATTACAAAGGACAAACAAGAAAAGACAATATGAACACATTTGCAGAGATCAAATTAAATTAAATAGGAGAAATGAAAAAAATGATCACAGAAACCGTGATGATAACTGCCATAATATAACAAGACAAATACGCCACAGTGTATAAACATAAGGGTGTAAAGAAATCAAAAATAGAAAAGATGAGACCTACAATTATACAAACAAATCAAACAAAACTAAGGAACACAAAATTATTAACAAAAACAACGAAGAAAAGAACACCTCATCACAACTAACAGAAATAGCAGCAAATTGTTGCTAACAAATTTCCAATTAAGAAAATGTGTACCTATAGAATACTAGTACCAGACCAATGTCACTCGGCATACCTTGTACTAGTCACACAGAACATAAACTAATTTAATACATAACAAATAACATGTAAGCATAAATAGCATATAGCATACAATATAATTTATGTCATGAATGGAATGTGTTGCAGGTATAGTGTTGTAAAGCAGGCACAGTTTATTTTAATACTAATAACTTGCCACTTTATTCAGTAATAGATTTAATTTTAAACTATTACACTGTCAATTTTTCTCTGTTGAGCATATGAAGATCCAACGATGAACTATGCACTTTATGTTCAACAACACTGTGATTCTTCTGTACGTTGAGAAATGTCAACAATACTGCTCCAGATATTTTCTACACTTGATACCACTGTCCTGTGTAATACTGTCTGTACAGCGAAAAACTGTCAACAAGCGCTGACCTAGATACAGCATCCTATCGGTAATACAGGTCAAGCTGACATCGACTGTATAGCTGTCCTACTGGTGTTGATGTGGTCAAACAAATGTTCTTTCAGCTGTAAACTGTGATTCTCAACACAAAACTGCGTAAGCTGGACCCAGGAATCTGGCTCGCCACTGTAAAGTTTCTTTTCTTCTTTCCACTCTGTAAAGTGTCAGTCTGTATGCTCTGTAAGGAAGAGTGGTGTGTTGTTGAGATCAGGCATGCCCCAGTCTACCCAGCTGTAAATGGGTAACTCACCCTAGTCCTGAGTTAGGGAAGGCAAAGGCTCCAGGGGAAGCAGGCCCTAAACTTGGTCACTCCAACCGACGCAGGATGGTGTATGTATGAAGTAGAAGTGTAGAGTGTGATTACCGCGAATGGTGTACTGTTCGTGTGCTGACCAATATAACCACTCATACACTTGTGTCTACAAGGCACCAATGCAGACTGCTGGAATCTTTGTTTACTCAATTTATTCAGACGTACACACTGGGACATACGAGTACATCATGGTATGTTGACATATCAATTTGTAGGTATACATAGCAGATCTGAAGTCATGACACATTCAGAAATAATGGGCAGTACATCAAAAGTTCAATGTCATGATATATTAAGGCCGCATCCCCCTATCTGACTAAACGCGTCAGTGAAGGCAGATCGATAAATAACTAAAGTTACTTGACGTCCATAGTTTGTAGCATATATTATGAAACCACGAAAGAGGGGGTTTCTAGCAAGATTGAGATCTCCCTGTCACTGTCCGATAATAGGATAAATAATCTGTTCTCTTGGCAGTGATCAAAACATATGATGACCGAAATCTAACATGGCTGCCTCCCTGAGTTGTCGTTCACTCATTCATAGGAAGGAGAATATAAGCCAGAGTTAATTTATAATGGGTATATAAATGATTTCATAAATGTTTCCATACAGCTCTACGGTGATCAGGTTAATTCACGTAGCCATAACCGCTGCAGGAAAGTCTGTCATCTTCGTCGATACAAAACACGACCCTAGCGATACGAAGCACAATGTTCCATCTAGGTCGAATCGACATGAGATCATCAATATAGGGTCTGGCAATACATGGAGTCCGAATTATACATTGTACCGTACCTTAGGAGAGTCTCTAACATAAACTATAGTAGAGATACCATCTCCTTTAGAAGAAAACCACTTCATGAATCATATTTCCTTAAGAATCTACCAGCCCTTTGAAAAGTGCGTACCCGCCATTATCACGGTACATCGGAACTCATCACGACTTGTCAAGACAACTCATACTTCCGCTAGACCGGAATAACAAGAATCTAGTCCCTCCTACCCATCCAAAATATACAATATAGGACTGATTCTACTTGTACTAATAATATGTAATACATATGAATTCAGGCCATAAACACAATAAGCAAATTAATATATTTTCTGGCCCTAAAAAATAAGTACAAACGTAAGCGCAATATCCTTGCGCCGGATCAATATCCAGAACGATTACTCCTATAATCAAAAGTGTGAATCAAACATGGATCTCTCGCTTTTACCATAGACAGCATTTTCATACACAAATGAATGAATGTCTATATTTTTCCCATATTAAATAGCCATATCGATTTTTGTAATATGTGCGTCAAAATATGCACGCAACACATATCAGTTGTTTTATTAATTATGTCTGACAGGTGGTAGTCTGTATCTGGTTTCTTGAGCTCCCAGGGTGGTACTACTGGCTTTTATATACTACTGTTACTAATTGATGCATTTAGGACATTCAAGTGTACTAGTTCCTCGATGCATTTCCAACCTGTCGGTTATCTACTGGTACTCGTGATCCTGTTCTGAATTGTTAATTGATACCTAGCAAATGCTGGAAAAGCTTTGTGAGTCTTGTCCAACACAATTTTGGTCATGTAATTTAGTCTTAGTTCCTTTCTCCGAAGTTCCAAAGGGAAGACTCCTAAGGCCACCTCCTGAGGACCCCTCGATGTTGAACTGATTGCACCTGCAATTGTACATAATGCTTGGTGCTGAATTCTATCTAATTTAATCTTTTGACTGTGTGCTGCAGAGTCATATACTATGCTTCCATAATCAGTTTTACCTCTAATGAAAGATTTATAGAACATAATCATTGTCTTAGTGCTCGGACCCCATCAATGACCTTTCATGTATCTTAGCATGTTAGTTAATCCTCTACAAGACTCTACCAGTCTATCTACGTGTTTGTTCCAGTTCAGTTGTTGGTCTAGTGTCATTCCTAGGTATTGTATTGTTCGGACTGTACTAATTTGTTACCCCTGTGAATTAATGTAAGTTATTTTTTTTTTAATAATACTACCTTAACTCAGGGTCATTCCTACTGCCTTATTCGCATTTAAGTGAAATCACCATTTATTCATCAATTTATATATTTTATTTATTTGTTTTTGAAGATTATTATATAATATTGTTAGATTTTTCCTATATTTCCATATAGCAACATCATCTGCAAACTGTGTCAAATTATTTTTGATATTTTTAAATTCTTCATTCAAATCATTTACTATTATTGTAAAAATTAAAGAGAGGGATGGTCATAAGCAGCTCTAAAACAAAATCCATGGTGATATCACGAGAAGAAAGAAAACATCAGATTAAGTTGGGAGAACAGGTCCTGGAGCAGATCGACCACTTTAAATATCTCGGAGCTATTATAGACCGAAAGGGAGGCATCAAAGAAGAGTTGGCCACTCGAAAAGCAGCGGCTGGGAGACTTTTTCAGGCCATAAATCGTGGATTCCTCAGCAAGAAAGAGGTTGGTAAGAAAACGAAGATGGCTGTATACCGCTCCACCTATGCCCCAGTCTTGACATATGGATGCGAGTCGTGGGCAATGACTACAACCCACAAAAGCCAGATCCAAACCTCAGAAATGAGGTATCTGAGGAAAGTGGTTGAAGTAACAAGAAGAGACATGGTCCGCAACCAGACGATAAGTCAAGGCCTAAAATCCCACCCGCTGCAGACCCAAATAGAACAGTCCCAACTGAGATGGTTTGGCCATGTCTGCAGAATGGGAGAAGATCGGCTACCACGACAAGCATGGGAAACAAAGAGCCAGGGATCCAGACCTCCAGGACGACCCAGAGTCCGCTGGGAGGACAACATTAGACAATCTTTGAAGGACCGAGGACTAGAATGGAACCAGGCCAGGAAGAAGACAGCTGATAGAATGGTCTGGCGCTCTCTCTTCCAAACCTCTACACCTCACGGTAGAAGGGGAACGACTAAGTAAGTAAGTAAGTAAGTAAAAATTAAAGGGGATAAAACTGAGCCTTGAGGAATGGCGGAGACAACCGTACACAAACCGAGTGAAAGCAACGGTAAACTACCGTCGTATTATCCCTTATATAATCATGAATTAAAACAACTTCCTAGTAAAAGACAACGACGTTAAGGGGGGTTCCAGAGGAATCGCCTCGTCCGGCAGGAAGGATAACCAAAAAGAAGGAGGAGTGGCATACATAATAACTGACTGGGAATCTTTTGGAATAGAAAATTTAGAAGGAATACATATAATAGTATCTAGTGAATTAGGGGAAATATAAATCATTAACCTCTACTGTTCAAGTGGTAATATAAATTATAGGGATTTTTCAGAAGTAAAGAAGACATTAAGCAATAAATATATTGTACAGTAGTGGAAGATTTCAATGCCCACCACACAGCTTGGGGAGGTAATTGATAGACAAATCAGGAAAAATACTGTTAGATTTAATAGAAAACAATGAATTCATCATACTAAATGATGGTTCAATAACAAGAATTAACCCTTGTGTAAATCAACAAGAACTCCGCCTAGGCCGGTCCCAAGACCGGCTGAAAAAGGAGGAGGGCGGCCTGCATGGAGGCCGTAAGGAGGCAGCCCCTCTACCATGCAAAGGCACAACAGGCCAATTGTGGTGGGTTTTGATGTTAAGAAGATTGGTGTGTGGTAAAGTTTTACTTGAGTGAGGTCAATCTGTGAAGGTCCCTGATGTAGACAATTGATAGCTGTGTTTCAGAGAACCTTGCTGATACCACCTACGATCTCACTCTAAGTTATATTTTGGCCTAGTATGATTGAGAGCTACGTTTAGTGTCTAGAGTAATGTAAGAGTGATGTTATAGGAATTCAATACAAACACATACACATACAGATACTAATTGCTATTATGAACTTAACTAACACCAGTGGTTAAATTTATAGTTTGGAAATTCTTTTTTCTCAAATTTATTTGTCCTGAACCGAAATTTGTTTTGGCCAGGACCACAACTCAAGTGAATCAAGGCACATTGTTACAATTAAAATCTTTCAAATATTATTACTTAATATATGATGACTACTGGTATTTGGAGACAGGTTGGGGATTTATAATCATTCCACGGTTCTTCTGTTACACCTATACTTGTTTATTTAATCCTTGGGTGGAAATGTTATTTCGTATACAGGAGATTCGTTTAATGTTTCTGATAAGTTGTCCCAGGCCAGATATTATGACTTATCTGGACCCAGGGATCAAAGCAGTTGTCGTAGAATCGGCCACAAGCCACAGTCTCCTCTGGTCTTTCAAACGCTTGAGTACAGAATTAGTATGAGGGACTCCTCACAATAGGGTAGGCTTTCTCACTCAGACAATTCATTGACACCAGATAAGTGCCAGCAGAACCCCTGTAGATGAGAGTTATGTTCCTGTCTTAACTTCACATTAATTCCACCCAATTTACAAATAATAATACAATTTAACAAAAGAACCTGGTCAGCTCTTTCTGACCAACCTTACTTCTCCACTTTAGATTGATGGAACAATTTATACCAGTTTTTCTTTTCTTTTTCCTAATAGTGGTTACGCCTGTGTCATTTGCACTGATCTTTTTCCATACAGTATGATGGGTGATATGATTCATGAGGACCCCTGCATGTCTTTTGGTATCTACCTCTCTCTGGTAGCTAATTATATAATAGATACCATATAGGCCCTGTCTGAGTGCTGGGGACCTATGTACTTACTAATCATGATGGATTGTCATCTAACATTTTCTCACATTCCAATTTATTTTAAATATAAGATAATTAATAGTCTCCTTACCACAATATTCAATGAAAAGCACACAATTAATACGTTGACTGGCAATGGAAATACACTTTTGTTCCTTCTGCCTTTGTCCAGACTGCTGAGATAATATGGTCTACAGCAATGCTGCTCTCAACGCACCTGCTTCAACTAAGGTTTTGGAAAAATGGTATCTAAGCCGTTCAAGTTTAAATGCAGCTTTGGTAAGCATATCTCAATTGTAAACAAGTCTTGCAAAATAAAATTCAAACTTTCCCTTCGTTACTTGGTTAGTATATTTTTATTTTGAGGTCGGCCAATAACATTTCGTCTTCCTTCAAAATCCATCCAATCCAATCTCTCGTACCTTCTTAGTCTTTATTTCCCCAAAGTTTTACCAAAAATATGCCCAAAAAAATCAAGCAGGCATGACTTGTCCTGACAGTCTGTCCGATCCTCTATAGCAGTGTTTCCCAAACTTTTTTGGGTCACCACCCCCTTGGCTCCCAGGGCATGACCCCAGCGCCCCCCTGCATTTTCCCACATTACATAAAAAAATGTAAAGAGTGAAAAATAAGAGCAACTGTTAATACAGTAAAACTAATTGCTCAGTTTATTGCATTGTAATATAAAGCTACAGATACGCTTATTTATTAACTTAATTTTAAAAAGAAAAACTTAATTACTTAATGCTGTAAAACAAACAGCAGTATGCGAAAGTAAATTAGTAACAAACTTACTTCATTTTTAACTTCAGTGAGATGGATATGCCTGGTGTAGTGATATCAGCTTCTCAACATCAGGCTGAAAGTTACTTAGAAGGAGTCTCAGATCCCCACGTTCAGTAATCTACAGTCTGTTTCTCTGCTTCGAAAGAAGTTGTACAACCGCGCTGAAACCACGCTCTACTAAATACGATGTTGGAAAGGCAATACAGAACATCTTAACCTTTCCCCACACTGCAGGGTAGCATTCAGAGATTTCTTTCTGCAACCAAAAGTCTTGATATGATTTCTTGAACATTGGCTTAAGCTCAACGTCATTTTGTAGCGATATCAGTTCCTCTTCCACCCTTCCTAGTTCCTCAATGCATGTGTCCAGAAATGGATTTATTATCCAGTCTGGAATCAGTCTGGGTTCAAAAGAAGATCCTGAAACCTCTGAGACATGTCTTTATGCAGCATATCTAGGTGTGCACAATATACTTGAAGATTATCCTCTGGTATTTTGTCTTTCTCTTCCAACTCTAAGAGGCTGGGAAATTGGATTAACTCGCGACGGCCAATATTACGTTTGAATAGCGTTAATTTGGCCAGAAACGTGGAGACGACAGATTTGACTTGTATAAGATTAATATCATTTCCTTGCAGTTGTAGATTTATTTTGTTAAACTTTGTGAATAAATCTGACAAATATGCAATGTCTTACCTGATATTCGTTAGGTCTGTACTGAGCGAAGCATGCGAGTCTTTGAAGAATTCTACCACAGTTTCAAAAAGAGCATAAAAGCGTCTCAGACAATTTCTTTTTGAGAGCCACCTGACTTCTGTGTGCATCAGCAAACGTTCAAACTGTTCATCATTCTCAGTACAAAGCTCTCGAAATAGTCGAGAATTGAGAGCATGGGACTTAATTTTGTTAATCGCTGTGATACTAGTATTTAATGATTTGTGAAGCCGATCACTTAGATTTTTTGCGACAAGATGTTGTCTGTGAATTACACAGTGTATTGTAAATATACCAGGTACAGCTTCTTTTAAGAAAGCGATAAACCCGCGGTAACAACCTATCATTGATGGTGCCCTATCTGTTGCACAAGCAAGAATGTTAGTAAGCGGGATGTCCTTCTCTTTGAAAGATTTCTCTACTACACGAAATATTGACTCTCCTTTTGTATCAGTTACTAGTTGCTTAGCAAATACCAACTCTTGAACCAAGCTTTCATCTTTTACGAAGCGAACATAGGCGAGAAGCAAAGATTCGTTGCTAGGCAAAGTTGACTCATCCAACTGCAATGCAAATTCTGTTGTCCTAAGTATGTTGCACAATGTATTTTCAACTTTCTCAGCCATTTCTTCTATTCTTCTTTGAACAGAGGTATTGCTGAGCGGAATTGCTATAATTATTTGTTCAGGTGACTTTTGCATAACTGTACCAACAAACTCCCTTATAGCTGGCAAAATCAAATTTTCTGCGATTGTATGAGACTTTCCAGATTTAGCTATCAGCAATGAAATTTTGTATGAAGCTCGCAAACCATCACAGCTTTGTTGTGAAGTGTTGACAAACATGTCACGGACTGTTTTACGTTTCTGAAAGTTTTCACGAAGTGACTGAAAATATACTACTGGACAAAAGTTAAGGGCCACCAAGAAAAACTCTTCTGAAACAAGAAAAACACATTTCTGTGTGCACTAGGTTAATTGTTTTTAAATTTCCAAAAACTGGGTCACTTTAACACGCACGTGAAAATTGCCATCGTTTCTGCAAAAAAAAAAAAAACTCGTGGTTTTTGCAACATGCACTTACTAGTTCAAAAGGTGAAAAAGTGAGCTGAATTTCTTTTTGTTAGTAAGTCACACATTATTAAAAAACACCTTGACTGATCTTTTCCACGGATGAATCAACTTTATTTTGTAATAAATTGTTTACACCTGGTTGCATTTAATTGGTCCATAGAGGAGTTTTTCTTGGTGGCTCTTAACTTTTGTCCAGTAGTATATGTCAAACTTTTATCTGTTTTATCTGGGTGAATTTTTTTTTTCAAATGTTCAAGTAGTCTGCAAGGTTTCATCGCCTCATTTGAAAAGGCCCTCTCACATAATAGACACATTGGCAGTTGTTGGTTATTTAGTGCTGGAATAAATTCATATTTCAGATATTCCACGCTGTATTGTCTGCACTTCTTTTTGGTTTGTTCTGCTTTTGCCATATTTGTTCTGAATTCTAGAGCAAAGAATTGATTTTACAATTTTGCAGATAGAAAAATGTTCGTCGAGTAAACAACAAAAGCTGATTTAAAAGTGGCTTTACAAAAATGTTGACACAGATGGTGTTACCAGCTTACTCGTCTATTTTATAAAGTTTCTTAACCATAGCCATAAATAAATGAGAAAAATACAACAATCAGAAAAAACAAACACAATTAGCAACAGCCACACCAACACTGAAGTAACCCAATAATCATTTCATAAAGTATAATAATAGTTATATAATGTGAACAAAATATAAAATAACGCACTATATTGACAGGTCTTCAGATTTAAAAATTGAGAGACAGTAACCTAACTACAAAGTGTGGAGATCCCGGTAACAAATTAAAAGGATGTAATATAATGGATTGAACAGAAATATTCAATATACGGCAAATCTGTATTAAAATGTATCTGCTTAATTAATAATTAATTTTAGTAAAACTGGTGCTAGCTCTGTGCAAACAAACAAAAAATTTAAGTAAGAAAACTTACCTTATCGACTGGATGAAATTGTTTGATACCCGGTACACTCTTATTTGAAACCACTGTTTACAAAAGAAAAGCTGAGAAAGTTTGTTGGTTTTGCTCACAGCCAGCGCAAAGTTGAAATAGACGGGAAACGTACATCGCGCCAGTCGATTTATGAAAAGTCTGCATGTAATGTAGGAAAGCCGGTTCAGAGGATCAAAGACTGATTTATAATGCCAAGTACCTTTAAAATAAATTCCGCAACAAAGCAAAGTTGGTACTTTCTGAATCACCAGCAGGTATCTAATTTCGTCCATGCCATCGGCACGGATCAATTCTCTTCCTTCAGGAGTGAACGAATGGACAATAGGTGTTTGGTTAACCCCCTTTCCTAGCAGTTCCCGATTACCGTTTATGGTCAGCGATGGTTACCTGAGCTCAGAATGACACGCATGGACGAAACTGTGCCTTGCTTAATGATCCTAGTAATACAACCATCCACATCGTCCCCGCTTCACTGATGCTGTCTCTCAAATCCACAATTCCTTTCTCCCCCGCACGTACTGAATTTAGCTTGTCAAATCCTGAACCCCCCTTACTACTAAACGCCCACTGTTTACTACTGAACGCCCCCCTCTGGCCCATTTTTTCCGTATCGCCCCCTTGGACCCTTCCAAAGCCCCCAGGGGGGCGGTACCGCCCACTTTGGGAACCACTGCTCTATAGTATTATTACCAATATTTGAGTATTTAATGGATTATTTGTGTAACTAACACCCTATTCTTGCTCAGGAAGTCCTAAGGTATACGAAGATATAATTTTTATGGGGCTAGGTGGCTTGGTTTAAAATTCCATATTTTTCCTACAATAACCAACCTATTCATGTCTTTTTGCACTAATTTCCAGCTAATTACGAGAGTCTCTCGTAGTACGTGAGAATTACGTCATAAATGCTGTCTGCATGACCCAATTGTCTACATGTTCTAACTTTTACATCGTATTTTGAAAATCGCCCTAGGCAAGGCTAGCAAGTTGGTTTTATTTTTAGAAACAATGCGAGACGCGATTAGCATTGGGCCATCTATCCGTTCCCCACCCTCTCTCTACTATGTCTTTTAGGCAAATACTTCGTTGAACTTGGGAAGTGTTACGTTTATCTCAAGGACGAATTTGAAAAATTGGGTACCCTTTTGTTCGGCTAATGCGTTATCAACTAATACGCTGAAGGCGTGGGTGAAGAAAACAATTCTCGACCAAAATTTTTAGTTCTATCCTATCTTTGACTTTATGCACTATACTGTTATATTCTAATTTAGATATTGTATTTAGAATTTCACCACACCAATCACCCGTTTGCTTTAAACTTTTGATTACGAGAACTACAAGAGAGAAAACCGGACTGATTCTAAAGGCGATGAACTGGAACGGACTACGGACTACGACTTATGGAACTTGGAACACAAGAAGTATAAATGGGAAAGAAGAGGAGTTGGTGAAAGAGATGAGGAAAGCAAAACTAGAAATCCTGGCTATAACGGAAACAAAGAAAAAAGGACAAAGGAGTAATGGATCTCGATGGCAACACGCTGCTCTACAGTGGTTTACCCACATCTGAAAGAGCTAAAGGGGGCGTGGTTTGCATTGTGGCCAAAAACCAAAAAGATAGTATCAAGGTATGGAACTTTGTCTACGGAGCGCATTACGGTTGTAAAACTAAAAGAAGGAGAAACCATAGTCAACCTGGTCATAGTGCATGGGCCAAATGAGGATGAGAGAGCAGAGGTCAAGGAGGAATTCTTCGAGCTGCTTCAAAGGACAGTGGATGACTGTCCAGATGAAATTATAATGCTCGGAGATTTCAATGTTCCCCCATAAGCGCATACATGCATACACTAGATGTGAACCAACAAAGAATGAGAAGTCAGTGATCAACTATGCCATTGTTAGGAGGAGCTCATTCAAATGTGTCCGGGATGCTAGAGTCTGCTTACAGTCAAAAGAACAACTGAAAGAGTTGCTCAGCCTAGGAACTGCCCAACATTACTGTGGCAGAGATATTATGATTAATAAATTTCAGATATTTATTCTTTATTCTGCACTTGTCTGTTACCTTTCTTTCGCTCTTTTACTCTTCTTTTTTTCGCATACGATTGATTGTTAAGATATACTCTCCCATTCATACCTTTGTCTTTTCCTTTCTAATTTAGCAACGCATTTTATTGCTGTTAAGCTAAGTTCTTTGATGAGACCGAATCGTGTTAATTCGTTCTCGACAGGGATAAGAAGTAAGACTATCGTCTATTATTTTTCTCTGATCTGTCCGCCTAAAGTTAATTGTTCTCGGTGAAAGATTTGAGATGAAAGACATTGATCACTGGGAACGGCCATATGAAGCAGAACGTGTAAAACGCACACTGTGAGTTTTATTGCGGATGTCTGATCAGATCGAGAGAATGTACTGTAGGTGTTAAGTCTAGTTTCGGTAAGGGTTTGTAGAATTCGTTTCATTCGTAGAATGAGCAAGGAAATATGTAAATCTGGGCGTAGGTGCTAACATCTGACAAATAAGTTGGGTCGGGTTATAGACGTAACCTTTCCTTGATTTCGGAGAGATATATACTCCAGAATTCTAACTTAATTCATCCAGTACAGCCAGAAAGACTAGAACCATCTAGCTTTCGATTCCTATGATCTCTGTTAATAGAAGCATCATTTAGTTGGTCGATTGGAGATCGTTTTACTTCTGCGCTAATGGTAGATATATATATATATATATATATATATATATATATATATATATATATATATATATATATATATATATATATATATATATGACAGGGGCGCTAGGGGTTCCTCACACCCAAGACCCGTGCACCAAGAAAATTTATAAAGGATCGTTTGACAGGGGTTGCAATTATTGGTTGCTTGCAACCCTCTCAGCAGCAGACTTAACAATTCAAGCAACCCAAAGCCTTATGCAGATCAACATTTAATTCTACCGAACAGAACCGAACACCAAACAAACAATCCAACAAACACCCAGTCAGTGTTCATAGACTGTCTGAAAAATAATAAATAAAACAACGTCTAAGTGAACATCAATAGCATGGATAATAACGCTTACCATACAGAAAACATGCGCCCACCTGATATCATCAACTATCTCACACACTCATGCGTGTCGTCCAATGCGACTAGTATGGTGTTGTGCATGAGGCTGGCAATCGCACCGGGTAACATAGGTTGCTACCGAAACCACTACTGCAAGAGCATCTGAATGCTTCATGCTGAGGCAAACCACACCGGTGGCCCCATGCTCCCTCAGGAGCGGAGAAGAGAAATATACATCTGGTACGCCCACGTGCTCTCACAAACCATTGTTCACACAACAATAATAATCAACTGGACATAAAATAATATTCTTCAATACATGTACAACAAATAATCTCAATAATGAGAATTAACCACCACCTCACAACTGGTCTATCTCAATATTCGTTACTGCATTCTGAAGCATGTCGTATGTGACGACTCGTGCGGCTGGGAATCTCATCGCATGAAACACATTATTACAGGAACAACCACTGTAATAGCATAAAAATGCTTCTGTTGGCTTGTGGTGGACACCAGCCGCATTGGTGTTTCCATGCTCCACCAGGAGCAACCAGAGAAACAGATGTCTCAACAAATGAGTGGCCTCGCGCTCTCCAGAAATCTAAATACATATTCTCACCTCACAGTAACCCATTAAATATACAGTAGAATTATCAATAAACGTGAAATACACTAAATTACTCTTACATAAAGAATACAATATAATTATTCTCGACTTAAGCCAAACTGGGACTAAATACACCGCGTGTCGCTCGGCATAACATATTATAGGTTTACCACGCGGAGCGTGTTTAATCAGACTCGCTATCGCCGCCTTTTATCACCACGAGGCTACTATCTTGCGATCATTAATCTTATCTAAATTTCCAGTGGAATAGCCTTTCTGAAGAATGAAATAATCGCTCTTAAACTCTCACATCTATCTATCTATCTGTCCCATTAAACATTAAAATAGCCACATCGATATAATTTCAGAATCCTAGAAAACTAATGCTAATTTAAATTAACTCACGTGCTCAAGGCATTTACAGCTTGGCTCTTGTGCGTCTTCTTAGTCTGTTCTCACTGGTCGGCTCTCTCAAACATAGACCGGTTTCGCCGCTTGCTACCCCTTTTTATAAGCCCTGGCCTAACCACTCAATTTACTGCGCGCTACGCGTATTAATCTGCGCCACACAGATTTACACAACTAGAGCAAAAACACAACTAATTCGTAGGCTTATTATGGCCTTGTAATAAATCTGCTTGAAGATAACGTGATCAAAAAGCACTAAACCACATAGACAATATGACTGACCAGATGGGGCCAGCGCCTAGAACGACAGACCTCAAGATGGCGCTGTCACATATATATATATATATATATATATATATATATATATATATATATATATATATATATATATATATATATATATATATATATTAGTGTTGAGTGATTTTAGTGGTAGATCGCCTATTTCATTTTACATAGTTTAATTTCTGTGCAGAGTGATTAAATGATAAGTCAGTTATATTCTTTAAGTTACTGTGTTACAGTGGATAGCAAAATAAATTAAAATTTCTAGCTAAAACTCATACAGCTATAAATAAATTTAATTAAATTGCTAGTAACCAGTCCGAGAATATTTTAACTAACTAGTAAATGCACTGATTCATCATTGAGTATTGATGAGATACTTACGTATTTCTAATTCATGATGATTGATTCTTTAATGACTAGAATTTATTTCACGGAAGTTTAAACGATGAGACAAGCGCTAAGCTTATAGTCTCTAACTTAAAGTTAATAACCGAAGTGAATATTATGTTTTACGCGAGGGTAGGATAGGATGTTGTGATAAGGTCACTCCGTTTAACACCCCCCTCAAATTCCCCATTCAAAATCTAGTAACGTAAATTCAACACCAATAAACCACTCCTACTATATTTGAAAATTACTTACTTACTTACTTAGTCGTTCCCCTTCTACCGTGAGGTGTAAAGGTTTGGAAGAGAGAGCGCCAGACCATTCTATCAGCTGTCTTCTTCCTGGCCTGGTTCCATTCTAGTCCTCGGTCCTTCAAAGATTGTCTAATGTTGTCCTCCCAGCGGACTCTGGGTCGTCCTGGAGGTCTGGATCCCTGGCTCTTTTTTTCCCATGCTTGTCGTGGTAGCCGACCTTCTCCCATTCTGCAGACATGGCCAAACCATCTCAGTTGGGACTGTTCTATTTGGGTCTGCAGCGGGTGGGATTTTAGGCCTTGACGTATTGTCTGGTTGCGGACCATGTCTCTTCTTGTTACTTCAACCACTTTCCTCAGATACCTCATTTCTGAGGTTTGGATCTGGCTTTTGTGGGTTGTAGTCATTGCCCACGACTCGCATCCATATGTCAAGACTGGGACATAGGTGGAGCGGTATACAGCCATCTTCGTTTTCTTACCAACCTCTCTAGGCGTCGGAGTCTCTGCTCTAGGATTCTAGAGTAGATTTTACCAGGGACACTGAGAAGGGATATGCCTCTATGGTTTCCACATTGTCGATTGTCACCCTTTTTGAAAATTGGTGTTATGATGGCAATCTCCCAATCCTTTGGTATGGTCTTGTTGCACCATGCTGCCTGTAGGACCTTTAAGAGTAATAGGTCGCCTGATGCTCCCATGTACTTAACCATTTCTGGTGTTATACCATCATGCCCTGCTGCTTTGCCCATCTTGATTTTCTCTAGTGCTGCCCTCAGTTCTTCCATCTTTATGTCATCTTCACCATCATTGGTTTTCTCTTCTGTGCTAGTGGTTATCATTTCTGATGCTTCACCATGCTCACCATCCAGGAGTTCTGAGAAATATTCTTTCCATCTTTCCATTACTTCCTTCGGGGCAGTAAGCAATTTGCCTTGCTTGTCCTTTATAAATTTGAGAGGGCATTGTTTTTCCTTCCTCATGTTCTTTAGGGTCTTATAGAACAATTTCTGGTTTTCTTGTGCATCTTTTTCTAGCTTTTCTCCAAATTCTTCCCAGGACTTCTGTTTTGCTGCTAGCACTTTGTTCTTTGCTTCTGTTCTGAGTGTCACATATTCTCTATATTTTTCCATTTGTCCTGTTGTGTTTTTAGCTCCTAAGTATTGTTTCCATCCCATTTTCTTCTCTCTTATTTTCTCTTTGACTTCCTCTGTCCACCAAGGTGTCCTCTTTCTCTGGTTCCCAAGTCGGACTTCACCGCATGCTTCTGCAGCAGCTGTCTTTATGATATCCTTGAATTTATTCCAGAGGGTTTCCAAGTCATCAGGTCGTTCTTCTGTGTTGCTCACTGCTGTAGCAATAAGCCCCTGATATCTGGTCTTAATTTTTGGCTCTCTCAGCTTGTAGGTCCTAATGCTCATTTCTCCTGCTCGTTTACTTGGTTTCTTGCGTGATGTTGGGCAGTTCCTAGGCTGAGCAACTCTTTCAGTTGTTCGTTTGATTGTTAGCAGGTAGTGATCACTTCCAATCTCTGGCCCCCTCCAGACTCTTGCATCTCGGACATATCTGAATGAGCTTCTCCGAACAATGGCATAGTCGATCACTGACTTCTCATTCTTGGTTGGTTCACATCTAGTGTATGCATGTATGCGCTTATGGGGGAACTTTGTGTTTGTAATGATCAGATTCTGCTCACTGCAGAATCTAAGGAGTCGCTTTCCATTGTCATTGAGAGTATCTTCTCCATATCTTCCGATAACTCCACCCCATCTAGCATGGTCATTTCCAACTCTGGCATTAAAATCTCCGAGCATGATAACTTCATCTAGGCAGTCATCCACTGTCCTTTGAAGCAGCTCGAAGAATTCCTCCTTGACCTCTGCTCTCTCATCCTCATTTGGCCCATACACTATGACCAGGTTGACTATGGTTTCTCCTTCTTTTAGTTTTACAACCATAATGCGCTCCGAGACAAAGTTCCATCCCTTGATACTATCTTTTTGATTTTGGGCCACAATGCAACCCACGCCCCCTTTAGCTCTTTCAGATATGGGTACACCACTGTAGAGCAACGTGTTGCCATCGAGATCCATGACTCCTTGTTCTTTTTTCTTTGTTTCCGTTATAGCCAGGATTTCTAGTTTTGCTTTCCTCATCTCTTCCACCAGCTCCTCTTCCTTCCCATTTATACTTCTTGTGTTCCAAGTTCCATAAGTCGTAGTCCGTAGTCCGTTCCAGTTCGTCGCCTTTAGAATCAGTCCGGTTTTCTCTCTTGTATTGCTCGTAATCATAGTTTAAGACAAACAGGTGATTGGCCTGTTGTGCCTTTGCAGTGTGGAGGGGCTGCCTCCTTACGGCCTCCATGCAGGCAGCCCTCCTCCTTTTTCATCTGGGCTTGGGACCGGCATAGGCGGAGTTATATTTGAAAATTGCCAAGGGCAAAAGGCAAAACGTCTACTAAGATTTGGACACAGTATTTGAATTTTCTCTACTATTATCGTTTAAAAGGGTTACCACCCGCAAACGCATTCACCCATTCCTATTATTTAGTGAAGATTGTAACTATAAATAACTACAGTGTTTTAATCGGTCTCCATGTAACTCGGTAACGAAGATTTGAATTTCTTTTGACGACGAGCGCAAAATAAGTTACCCGTCCCCTTTAAACCCCGCACACAGTCTACCCTTACCAATATTTAAAACGACCATTAGACAGTTTGGCAGCCGGCCAACGCGTTGTTTCGTTTTCAAAGAACGGGCGAGAGAGGAAAAAAAAGGGGGGGGGGGATTAACATGGAAAAAATCAAGGATTACTTATGCGTTTGAAACTGAAACTAAAACCAAATGTGTGCAGGGCAGAGAAAGGGGCAAGAAAACGTAGATAATGTATTTTATTCTAATAGAAGGATAAATAAAAGGAAAGGACAGAAACGATAATATTGTTTATTGGAATACCATATTAATCCCTATAATATGTTATCTTGCTTGAGAGTAAAAGTATGTTGTTCTGAATAAAGAAAGAAGAAAAAGTACAAAGATGAAAACTAGGATAAAGAAGTAAATGAAAACATACTGGCTAGATAAAGGACAATTGTCCGGTTAATAATCACTTTCAATCTTTAAAATCACTTCAATAATAACGGAGATATCGAAGAAAATACAAATTGAAGACAGACAGACATACACAGTGGTAACCGCTCAACTTTGAAAATCTTCGGATGTTACTGTTGCGAACATTTTCGCTGAGTTTATAGTCTGTGAAATGTACCTGTTTAAATTTGGAGACATTATTTATTAGTTACTCATTTTTTACTTGGGTTGAATTCAACAGTGGTTGTTATTCCACTTGTTTTTAACCTAGCAATCTAATATTAGAACCGATGTCTGGTTGCCTGACCATATATGGCTTGAATGGTCAGCTTTTCTCGGAATGTTTGCAACTAGAACCGATGTCTTATTACCTGACCATATATGGCTTGAATGGTCAGTCTTTTCCTAGTATGTGTTCAACATCGCCCACCTGAGTTTTGCTCAGAGGGTCTAGCGTCTAACGATGCATGTGCGACTTTTGTGGCGCGTTAAGAAAGACTTCCGATCTGGAGTCGAGCTGTAGTTTTCAAAGAGTCAAGACGTCTTGTTCATCTTCGACCTGGCTTTATATTATGGGGAAGGAAAGTTCTCTGTGTGTCTAAAGATTGTTCCCCCATATTGTATTTCTAAGCGCCTAGGAGGCGAGTGAGTTTTTTGGTGTTATTTGGAAGGAATGGCAAGGTAAATTAGCCTTCATTCATTTTTCTTTATTGCCAGAATCATAAATAACATTTTGCTTACAGCCTAGTGACTTTTCCCTGAGCGGGAAAGAGTCCATCGAGTATACCAGTAATTGAGCTCTCGTATTATGCTGACATTGAATGTACCGGGTTGGTGAATGCCCAAAGAACTTTATATATTCATTAAATCCCGCTATTGCGGCGATATCACCTTGAGCAAGGTTTGTCCAAGGAATCACAGAGAACACTGTATTCTGGGGCCCGACATATTTCGCGGCCTGCTATATACCAGAAGTAAACCTGACTTGCTGGTGTCAGACAAGAGTTGTTTAAACTCAAATATTTGAAGACCCATTCCCAATGCGGGGTAATTTGCTGTAGCTGAGAAGAGATATAGATTGTCGTCAGCACTATGACATGGACAGCCTGCCTATGATTCATTAATGCCAACTGCATTGAACATTATTATTATGCTGTGATGTCCCAAGTTTTGTCAGATGACTATATATCATGATGTCGGCGTGCCTTGTTCTTGTATCGTAATAAATTATTGAAACGTCAGCTGTTGTCAACATTACTAACTTCTACATGTGGTTGAGTGGGTGTCTTGTGACATTGTTCCAGAACCTATACGCATTCGTGGTCATCATTCTATATGACGTCTACTCACCCACACATCATATCAACCACAACCCTTTTTTCGAGCACTACACATTTAAGAGCCTGTACGAGTGAGTCTATATTACCCCCTGTCAGTGCCTCAACGTTTGTTGACCTACATCCACTACAACAGTGTACTACCAGGTTGACCTGACCACTCACTCACTTAAACAGCACTCTACATCTTACGATACCAGTCTCGACCTCAACATTATGGTGGCCTTCTTTACCATCAACATTATGGTGTGCCAGCTTGATGGGGCTTTAGTCGTCATTATGTCAAGTTCGTCGTAACAGAAGGTCAAGTGCCGATTCCAACGTTGTTATTGTATCAGAAGGTCAAGTGCCGATTCCAACGTTGTTATTGTATCAGAAGGTCAAGTTCCGAAACCACAAAACGTTGTAATTCTTATCAGATGGTCAAGTTCCGATACCATCGTCGTTACAGTAATTTTGAAACAAGTTCAGCTGTACCCTTCAGCGTTGGATCCTCTGATCCTTAGAATGCTGACTATTGAACCTGATCTTCGCCGTTGTTGACGATAGGATTTTCTTAAGATAAGTGGCCTGTTTGTTTTTGTGAACTGTGCTGTTGTATTGTGATTTAACTGAACCTTCTCACACATTATTAATATACTCTGTGTTTATGTTATATATTATTAAGTGTTTATATTTCAGCGGGTTTCACGGTTGGGCGGTGTCTGTTATAGGGTATCCCACGTTACAGAGGGCCTATAACAGCGTTCTTTAGTGACTTTTGCAAATTTCCCCAGTGGAAATTGCTTGCGACATTTGTTGCTATTTTTGTTTTGTTGTGACGAGGTGTCCTTTTCATCGTTTTTGTCATATTTTTTCTGTTCTTTAGTTTTTTTATTTGATTTGTTTGTATTTGTTTACCTCCTCTTCCTTTCGTTTAGTTCTATACTACCTTTATGTTTATAAATTGTTGTGTCATTTGTTTCGTTCGATATTTCGCAGTTATAATCACATGCTTTGTGATATTTTCCTTAGTTTCGCTTTATAATTTAGTTGACTTCTGCGAATGTTATTGTTTTGTCCTTGATGCTTGTTCTTTGTTTACGTTATTCTTTGTTGTCATACTCTGTTTATATATATATATATATATATATAGTCATGTACTATTGGTAGTTTAGTGCACTTAGGAGATAAAATTTATTAACAGTGTTGCTATTGTAAAGGTGATTATACAAGTTCTTTATCAAAGACTTGTCTCCCACAGAGATTGGGATAAAGCAAGGTGATTGTACAAGTTCTTTAATAAGGACTTGTCTCCAACAGAGATTGAGATAAAGTGAGCTGATTATACAAGTTCTTTATTAAAGACTTGTTATCATTGAGGTTGGAATAAATTAATTTACTATTTCAGGTTACTGATCTCATATTATTAGACATAATGTCTACACTTCAGTACTTTATTGAGCAAGGGAAATCCCTTGGTAAAGCTGGTGAGAAATTAGAAGAATTCGCGACAGTTCAATATGCCAAGGCATTGAAGTCGGAAGAAAAGAGACAGAAAATGGAAAATGAACAAAAGAAAATAGAAGCTGAGAATTTAAGATTTCAGATGCAGGCAGATGAAAGGAAATTCCAGATGGAAATGGAAAAACAAAAAAGAGAAGCCGAGCAGAAAAGGATAGAAGCTGAGGCTGAAAATAAATGATTAGAAAAAGAGGTTGAAAATAAAAGATTAGAAAGAGAAGCTGAAAATAAAAGATTAGACAGAGAAGCTGAAGAGAGAAAGGAAAAAGCAAAAATGGAACACGAAGAAAAACTCTTTGCTTTGGAGTTAGAAAAGTTGAAGTTGATGAATATGGGTAATGCTAATGATCCAAATAACCAAATTATATGTGAATCAAGGTTTGTGCTTTCACAGCAGTTATCTGGCTTTAGACGTTGACTTCGTCCTGTTATTTTTTAATGCTGTTCTTTGTTGTTCCTTTCTGACAATGAAGTGTTTCGTCAATGTCTTGAATCTTTTGGTTCTTTTTGTAAAACTTTTTTTTTATATCACACAAAGTTTATGACCCAGGTTTCAGTAGGGATAATAGTGATAACCTGGATCTAAAGTTTGTTCGTGGAAATATGCAGTTTCGTAGAAAATATCAAATTAAAATTATTTTTGCTTTTTTTTGTTTTTTTTTTTTGTGTGGGCGGCGTTTGGCTTTTTCTCAAAATTTTGATCTGGCAACCCTGTCTATCACGTGATTCTAAGTGTTCAAGAATAAGGAACCTCTGCACAACCAGTATGGCGTAAACATGGCGTTATCGCGCGATTCGGAGAGGATGTTTCCTGTGAGTGCTCAAACGTTTGTCCTTTAACTGTGATGAAATTAAGTAATAATTCTTAATTGTATATTACGTTACTATGGAACATTTGCACTGACCGTTATTGGTGACGATAATCAATATTGTTTAAAAGTTAAACCCTCAGCTTTCACTTTCATTTAGTAGTTGATCATATCACAGCCAGTTATCGATAGTACTTTAATAGTATGAGATTCTTGCTACTGGGTCAAAAAGCACGGTACATTAGAGCTTTTTGTGTTCTGTGGAAAAAAGTAAAATTCCTTCGCATCGGTTTTCGTGTCTAGCTATTATGACCAACATACTGAGGTAGCAGTTGTTAAGTGGCAAATGCCACCTGGTTTCGCTTTTGAATGATTGTTTATATTCGAGGGGTTGAATCACTAAAGAGGGGCGTTCGCCGTGATTCATCTATCGGACATCTATACAGCGACCGATTAAGTCGGACAAGTTGTACTCCAGTACTTTACTTTTTTTGTTTGTTTGTATTTGTTGTTTATTTTGTTTCTTTTTGTTTTTGGAAAGGGGAGAGCATACACACATTCACACACGTTTTACAGTTTTGATTTTACTCTAGGCTATTTGGGCTGAGTGGAGGGAGGAGAGGATACTTTATTGAGATATCGGAAATCGGTTTTATTATCTAGAATTTGCTACACCATATATCCTAGGCCTAATGTCTGTGGCCTAATGGATATGAACGCAGTTTCATAATCCAGATATACCAGGTTCGAAACCTGCTGCAGGCGGTTTGGTAGCAGATCGCTTTGTGTGGATTTTTAACAATGGTATAAGCGCCGTACCGTTCAGAAAGCAATGGCAAACTACTGAATGAAAAAAATTGCCTAGAAAAATCACAAACAGCCAATAAAAGCTGGGGTTGATTGCCACGTCCTGTAAAGGATAAGCAACTAACTTTAATTATAACCCATCAAGTGTTGAACGTGATACATTGTAATTTAAAAAAAAATACTCCAGGATTCCGAGACACAGTAGCCTAATAAGTGGTAGTTGGTATCTTCTTTTTTGGAAGGGAGTAAAGAATAGGAACACTGTACCCTACCAAGCAACGGAGTAGGAATGGGGCTGGTTACCCCCATCCTGTAAGACATTTTAAACCACAAAAATAGGTCAAATACAGAATATGTCGATTCAACCTCCCAAGACAGAAGATCCTCTGGAAAGGTGGCTCATGAAACAACCCAGAGAAAGCCAAAAGGAGTCTAGGTTGACAGCTAACCTTTTTTCATTTAGAAAAATCTCCACAAGTTATAGAGGAATTATGTTCCTACTGTCAGTGCCAAAAAAAAAAAAATGTTAAACAGGATCATCCTTAAAGAGATTAAAAGAGTCCATAGACAGACAACTGAGAGACGAACAAGCAGGTTTTCAACAAAACAAATCCTGTACAGACCACATAGCCACATTGAGAATAACAGTTGAACAAAGTTTTGAATCAAATTTACCACTATAGGCTACATTGGATTTGTAGACAATGAAAATGCATTTGACAGTCATTTCTTACTAGATAATCCTTGTTCTGGAAAGATCCCCAGGTGGAATAAAACAGGAAAGCATACAGACCAAACAAATAAATGGAGAAGAGAACTGGAGGCAGAAGTGAAAATGGTGAGGAAGATGAGTAAAGAACAGGAGCTGATGACAGGAGGACTTGGCTTATGTTTGTTGAAGGCCTATGCTCCTTGGGGAGCTAAAGGGTATTGATTTATTTATTTATGTGTCAAGTCTGCATCATATAAGAATCTCCTGTTCTTTTCAGACATCCCTTGAACCAGGATTATCACACTAGGATAACAAGTGAATGACTGCAGATAGGCTTGTTAAACAAAGGTGAATGAAATAAAAATAAAATGCACATACGTAGTTTGACTGCAAAAAGCAACAACAAATAGATAAAACTTTTGTTGCTATGTTAAGTCAGGCAATCTATTTCCATTTTATTTTAGTTTCATTTACCTTTTGTACACCAGGGCTGCCTGGTATCTCATGTTATGTAATAATCTGACCTAGATTATACTTACCCCCCCACCCCCCCCCCCCCCCCCCCCCCCCCCCCATGGACATATGGAACATACAGTATTTTTGGTTGCACCATCTATTCTTTTTGTGCACAGGCTTATACAAATGAATAGTTTGTCATTCTTACAGGCAGCTTAGAGGGAACATTGTTCCAGCACGGCTGTTTGCGCCTTCTAAAAAGTCACTACTTTAGTTTCGCGCCTTTTCACCTGACCTGAAGGCAAAAAATCTTGTTAACCGGCGAACACGGGGATCATTTACGTTGGCGGGAAATATCAGCTGGCTTTGGCGTGAAAAAGCGTGAAATGTAATCCAGTTTAAGCGCATTCCTAATAATTGCAGGACTAAAGTAATTAACTAGAAAATAACTTCCTGCAAAATACTATCGCTCTGTGGATTTTCGTTGCTTTTTTCATATTATTTGCTTTGTAGCAGCCGTTACAACAAAACAGCATCATCATTTGAGGAAAATATTACAGAGAGTAACGGGCTTTCTAATTAAATATCTTAAACTCTTAACAGATTAGACAGTTTTAAATTATAAAAAAATGTTGAGGAGACATTAAAGATTTTCTCCACCTAATTTCATCTTTGTAGCACGCCACGTTAATGTAAGGTAGTCAGTTTCATCGGTCAGGGATGACAAAAACAGAAGCATGAAGGGGCAGAAAAAATATTGACGAGAGATTAGGCATGAATGAGTGCATGTGGATATGAAAGAGTTGATGGGAGATTATGGACAAGGGCTAGAGACACCATTGGTAAGTTTTAATGATTTATGTGGTTTTGTTTGTGGGTTCTTATTGCTAGAGAACAGTTTAACTCGCTCAATTAAGCTTTTGAGAAATTGCACATTTCTCACAGCAAATCTATATGTCAAGAATCATCCTCATTATTACAAACATCAATACAGACATACATGATTTTGTTCATAAAGCTCTTCCCCAATAAGACAATTCCTAAACAGCGTATATCAGAAAAACTATGTTCAAACTGGATTATAACTCATGGCTATGGAATGGGCATGCATGGAGAACAAGGTGGAGAATTTGTATATTCAACATTATCTAAGTGTAGCGGGAGGTTTTATTAAGTTATGTTATTGTGTAAGTATAGTGATGGCAGATGGATATCATATGATACTAGGATAGTATGCCAGTAAAGAGTTCTGGTCTTGCAAGTAATACCCCAGTCTTAGAAATAAGCAATGGTGTATGGATATCATAGAAATAGTCAAGACTGTGAAAATCCTGGCCCAGTTGGTAAGAATTAGTACCAGGATTTAAGGTGTCTCCTCCCTGTGACTATCTTATGATTAATTAATTTCTAGGGGATAAATAAAATGAACATTTACTTTAAACACAAGTGTAAAAAGTGAATAAGTCCTCAGGTACAATTATAATCTTTTAATATTTACATTAATCTTCTGTTTCTGCTATTTGGAAATGAGCATTAAAATATACACAAAATATTCACACAATTAATGTTATTTCTTAACACATTAACTACCGCAAGCCGCTGTCAGCGGCTCACAAAATAATCACATTTGGACCGCAAGCCGCTCAGAGCGCCAATCTAATTTTAGTAATAAAATGAATGAAAAATGTACTGAAACACTTTCTGATCTGGTTCGAGATTTTAAGTTGCCACCGGAAAACAAATTCCCAAAGCATGGTTGTTGTAGAACACTGGAAAATTGATATTATGTTCATATTTTTCAGCGTTTTGGGTTAGTTACCAAATTGTGTAAAACTTTACCGTGGCAACTAGTGATAGGACTACAAAAAATGCGTGTACATCTCATCTAACGGCTGAATAGGATAGATACGTGTTTCAACAATAGACTGATAGATCTAGCGACGAGGACAAGAGTGAAAATGGTGTACACATTGATTGAAATTGTGATTTTGATAGAGCAAGCAGTTATAATTGTGAAAATATTGCAAGTCCTCGGCCATCGGAGAGCCGTTAAATAGCAACAACCTCTATTAGAGTTACAACCGGTGTTTATTGTAATAGTACATTCATTTATCTTTAAAATGACGTGTAATTCATACAAATCTGTAAACAATTACGAAAACTACAACTTACTTTGTGCAAACACCTAATATAATAATAATAATAGCCCCTTCAGTCATAACTGACTATGGGAATGCGCCCCTGAGGTGACAGCCCTCAGCTGCTTATTTTCCTGGTGCTCCTTTCGACGTTTTCTCCTCACCTCTGCTTCTTGTGTGAGCCTCTCTTCGCCCAATCTGAGGTGGCGCCGTAAATAGCATCGCCACTTAGTGCGATCGGCAGCTTCATCCTCCCATGTTGCTGGATCCATGTCCAGTGCCCTCATATCTCTCTTGCACACATCTTTGAACCTCAGCTGTGGTCGCCCAACTGTTCTCTTGCCATCTGCTAATTGTCCGTAGAAGATATCTTTTGGGATGCGACCATCTTCCATGCGGCGAACATGGCCAAGCCAGCGAAGTCTGCGCTGTCTAAGAAGCGTATACATACTTTGAAGGCCAGCACGTGACAACACCTCGACATTTGTCACTTTATCTTTCCACGAGATGCCGAGGATGCGGCGTAAACACCGCAAATGGAAGGTATTGAGTCTTCTTTCTTGCTTAGCAAACACCTACAGGATGAATATGGGGAAAAAATTTAATTCGGCCACAGTGTGTTTTTCAATTCGGTAGTTAATGTGTTAACTAATGTGTTGGTAGGATTGTCTGTCCTTGTGGAAAATTTATTTACTTGAAACAGTCATTCAGCAATGTTAATAAGTAGTATTGTCTTTTAGACTTCAGGATCTTGAACAATATCCTCTTATATAATAAAGTTAATGAATACTGGAATCACTATTATTATATCACTGTTCTCTTAGTCCTGTGACTTTACACATTACTGTCATCATTTGACTGAATTTTACAATAATTTGAATACTGTTGTAGAAGTTTGTTTCATATCACAAATATTGGCTGTTGGTTCATAAATGGATTGTCAGTGACACTTACCTTGTTACTGCTGACACTGAACTGTCACTTGTATTATCAGCATTGGCAGACCGAGCTATAGGGGTACCAATGACCAGCTGTAGTTCACTCTTTGGGGTCCTGCACTTTTGTGGGATTGCCTCTGATGAACAACACAGGCTTCTGATACTTGACAGTCTGGTTTGAGTTATTACATGGAACCTGAAACATCATATCAGCCTTGGCTAGTATCTGGCTAGACTTGTAACTAACTAGCACAGATGTCAGACCAGTCAGTCATCAGATGTCACAGTTATACAATCATAGTAAGTAAGGACATCATTTCAGTGATACAGTAGAAGCATTAACATTTCAATTAATTGTAACTGACTAGCACAGATGTCAGACTAGTCAGTCATCAGATGTCAAAGTTATAGTCATAGTAAGTAAGAACATCATTTCAATGATACAGGATTAGTATTTACATTATAAGTATTAACCATCATCTGGTTTGTTCCTCTCCTGTACATCCTTTAATTTTTTTTTTATAGTTTGATCCTTCCAAATATTAAACACAGATCTTCTAATATTCCTGAATATGGTTGATCCTTCACATCAGGTACAAATTTAAATACTGATGCCATTCTTAGCATCTACACAAAATTAATACACATTATATATTACCCTGCAATAAAGAAATTATATACATGATAGATATCATAATGTCAGCTTACCCTCAGTCTTCAGAAACCCGACACTGGACTTGAAATTTTTGGAGATCTGCTCACACTTCAGATGGTAAAGATGTAGTGGCAAACTCTGCATCCAGTCTGTCTCAAACTTTCTTTCAGTGTGTCCTTTCAATTTAGCGCTCCGCTTTTTATTGGCTCTGGCGAACGACAGAGGGGTACTGACGTCACAGTCTAAAACTAGACCTGAAATTTCCTTCCCGAAGCAGCGATTCCATAAGATCTGTGTGTTGCTTGAAACTTTCCCTTTCTCATCCTCGGCTTATATACTATCCATCCTGTTCCAACCTATCTTGTTTTATAACGCCGATTTATCTCTATCTTCCTATCCATGTCTTTCCACAAACTGTCACTTCTAAATTTTACTATTTAAAACAGATGTGGGTTTACATGCTTTTCCATTCAACTGTAGACAGCAGTAATCAGTATTTATCTCAGTAAATGATAAACTCCTACCGTTGTTCCTTATATACATTTATTCAAAAACCTCTCCTGGAATCAAAGGTAAAATCCTTTTCACAATAATTCCATTCTCATAACTTATATTCCTTCCAGTCGAGGGCTTGACTTCGACAAACAGTGTATTTACATTCTCCATTTTGTAATGTTTACCTTAGGCTCTGCTGGCCCTGTGATATCGCGAGAAATGATTGGTCGGTAAAACTGCGCGGAGCGGCTTTGCAGTGTGTTGGAACCAACTTTTGCGACACTAAGATTGAAAGATGAGCATGCTGTAATAGAAACATAAGTTCACAGTTGAAATTTATAATGGAAACGCATTTGCTACAAATTTCTCCATCTGTCAATGTACAAATTCCCCCAGGGAAAAACGAAAGCGTGAATGATATATGAGAGAAATTTTGGGGGCCAGGGCAGATTATGTATATTCAGCGTGTTTGTGTATATCATATTGTGAATGGTTATAGTCATTTCTCTGATATTTTGTGCGTATACATATAATAAATTATATCATTATTCTGTTTTAACATAATATTTTCACATTTTTATTTACAATGTACAGAATCAACAGTGTTACTTAAAAAAAAATAATATCATTATTAGTTTATGCCTACGCACTCTGTATAGTACAAGTAATAGAAATTTAACCAAGGTTAATTACTTGTCAGTTCATCTTTTAATAATTCCTATTTGAAGCATGCTGCTAAAAACTTTCAGCGATGTCCTTTTAAATGAGTACAGATTCTGTATTCTGTTAATGTTATTGCGTAACAATGATGACATTAAAACTTGAAAAAAATTATTTTGTGCACTTTTTCAGACTCATATCTTCTGTTGTAATTATAGTACAATGTTAGTTTTTAAACAGAAACTTAGAGTAGCATACTAACTATCACCAAAAGCCGCTTTAAAACTGGAGTTTCCAACGATAACTTTGCAGCGAAGGTTTAATTACCTCCTATTGAATGTTTAGTGCGCTTCGACTGGAATACCCGAAAGCCGGTAAGAATTTGACCCCGTATCGAACGGTAGCAGAAAAGAACGCTAGAATGAAAAAAGAAAAAAAAAATATATACAAAAACACTCAAATAGTAATACGTCTTACAAAGAGAAAGGACAAGAAAAACCTATGTTGCGGCCACAAGGCCTTCGTCAGGGACAGACAAACAAGAGACAGGAGGGAAAGAAAGTGAGAATTAAGTAGAGAACATGAAACTAAAAATAAGAGAAAACAACACTCCCTTACGTCCAGTCACATGTTGGAGCACAGATGGCTGCCACTAAACCGGTATTACTATTTGTGTATTTTTGTATATTTTTTTCTTTTTTCATTCTACCGTTTTATCCCGTCTTACGGCAGTTCTCATATATTCATATCAGAAAAGAACGCGGGGAACTAAAAGCGCGTTGACAAACAGCCGTGCCAGAGCTGTATGTATTTGCTGGTTAATGAGAACTTTAGGAAATTCCAAGTAAAGAAACCTTAGAAAAGATATACTCTGAATGAGCGGAGGAAAGGAAAAGAAAATATTTTCTTAACTGAAGGTGGGGATAAATTAGACAAAACAGAAATTAATGTTAGATGGGAAGATCATGGGCTTAAGGAGTGGAAAACGTAAAAGAACTTGTTTTATGATTTGTGAAAATGTCGAACAATAGACAAAATTGATTTCAGTCGTATGCATTATCTTTAAAAAGCCAGTAAGAGAAGAATGGGGACCAGTAGGCATCTGCATCCTGTGGAAAAAGACAGATTTAAGATTCATGTCAGAGATCAGCAATGCGTGGTCACAAAATCTCTTATCTGAAATGAATTTCTCATTGTGTTTTATTTCTTCTTGAATGCAGGCTCTTGGAGCAGGAAAACTGGATGAGGATGAAAATCAACTAATACAAGCACCAGAGGGGGAAGAAGATTTTGACATTTTGAATGATGAAACATTTGGTGATCTTGGAGGTGGTAAGTTGTTTTCCCCCTAAATTAATCACCATTATTTTCCTTTGAGCAACCACAGTAACTGGTCCTTCTGCATGAAGCCAGCACCAAGCATTCTCATGCTCTTGCAGCAGTGGTGTCTGTGGCTATTTGTTTTACCTGACATTGCCAGCCCCATGAACAATCTCTTACTAGTCTGCTTGTACGACATGTCTGAGGGTGCAGTAGCCCCATTCTTTCTTTGCCTATTCAGAGACCCCAGTGAAACTACACGAACCAGATTGCTAAGCTGATAATCAGCTGCTGTCATGGAGTTATAGAAAGTTATTGGTAATTTAAAAATTAGGTAGTAAATAAGAAGGAGTGCCAAAGATGGAAAGAAGCAGCTGAGAGGACAACTGAAAATACATAAATTATAAAGTAAGAGAAAGTAAAAAAAAAACTTCAAATAAGAAATGAAAGAGAAATTCATAATAAATTGTAATGAAAAAGAGTTCATTAGAGCAACAAAGCAAAAGGGCACATACTGAAACATGGTGGATAAACCAACCGGCTGTTGAATAAATGGGCAAACAAAATTTGTCATACAGTAGTGACAAGAGAGCCCTAGGTCAGACATTAATGCTGATATGAGAATGTACCATAGCACTGTTGGGAACATTTATTGATTAATTAGTACAGTTAAATAGCCAGTAACAACTAGAACAAAATACTTTTAGAATTAAAAAAAAAATGTGATTCAAAGAAATCTATAGCTATATTTGTGTACCTAAATGGCACTGAAATTTCAAAGTTCTTTTAAAAAATTGACATTTCATGCTATCTAAATGAAAGTTGGGACATTTGTGTATCTTGAGGTGAGTTAACAGTCTGGTTACTCAGAAGTACATTAATTCTTAATGGGTAATTTGCATAATTTATTCTCATTGTATAAATGCAAACAACACATTTTAAAAAGCACTCATTTAAATTGTAAAACTTCCATCGGACTTAACTCAGACATTTTTTTGATTAAATAAAATTTTGCCTTGTTTTGGCGAGGTGAGTCCCATTCAACCTAGTCGGTTATATTAGGGTGCATGTCCAAATATAACATACCTCCATGTCTTGAAACTTAACACAGACATGTATTTTAAGTAACACAGTGCTTCTGTAGTAGTGGCTGATATTATGAATAAATCGACAAATTAAACAACTGTGGACTCACTGATGCATTTGATATAACCACAGAGTTTGACAAGAGAGTGTGCTATCGCCACAACTGTTCAACATTTATGTGGACAAAATAGCACCAGAAGCAAACCAAGAAGACGAATTAAATCCAGAAAATGATGAATGCAACCCACTGAATGAGTTACATTTTGTAGATGGCCAAATTTCATGTAAGAAGATGAAAACAAATAGCAAAATCATACAGATACACTTAATTCAACCTGTGGACACTACAAAATGATCACACATCAAAGGCAGAAACTATGAAGATCAGCTGAACACCAGGCTCATTTAATAGACATGTCAGTAACATCAGGCTTAACAGTTCAGCTGCCTGGGAAGAATCTTTACAGAAACTGGAAAACTTGACAGAAATTGAAACAAGATGTCAAAAGGTTGGTGCAGTGACTTACCAACTGTCACCATTATTCAGACATAAGGATATCAGTATGAACACTAAATGACAGCTGATAAAAAGTATATTCTTATCAAGTCTTTGCTATCAGTGTCAAATATGGTTCCTGACCAAAGTACAAGGGAGGAATATCACATCCTGTGAGCTAAGATGCTTAAGAGAAGCCATTATTGTTACCAGAGAGACATAATGAGAAATGATGGCATCAGACAAATTTTAGGAACTGCATCCTACATCAAGTATATAGTGAGACAGAAAATTAAGTGGTCTGGTTGTCTCATAAGAATGGAGCCCGTTAAATTACCACTGTGTGCCTAGAACAGTGGATGATCTGGTTTCAGGGCACAGGAAAGACCAAGAGGCAGATGGATATACACCACTTGCTCACAGCAGCCAGTGCAACACACTTAGCTCAAGAATGCAAACTTAAGCTCCCCAATACACTTCATGGCAACAATGGACTACTGAAAAAGTAAAGTAACAAGTGCTCCAACAGCTGAAAGATGTAGCAAATAAAGAAGGCCACTGGCAACCGGTAAAAATATTTGGAATGAGACGCTTTAGGAAAAAGAAAACACCAGCACAAAGCATGGATAATAGCAGTGACAAACAAGATTAAGGACAGAAAAAGAAAGCAGATTAAAACAGAAGCAAAACCAGCATTTCCAGTCAAAAGGCTCATGAAGTGTATATAGAAGTAAACAGAGAGGTAAGAAGAAACATGAGAAGAGACGAGAAATATATTGAAGAGAGGCAGAGGTAGCTGCGCCAAAAGAAACATGAAGGACCCACACAACAGAACAAAGAAGCTAAAGAGGAAATACAATCAAACAAATGGCTTCACCAGAGTGCAAATGAAGAGATAGCTTGAACATTTTGAGGAACTTCTCAATAGACCAGCTCCACAAAATCCCCCAGATATCCAGCCTGGGATGTTAATTGTGAAAAAACCAGTATTGAAGAAGTAAAGCCATTAAGCTTCTAAAAGATGGAAAAGTGTCTGGTCCATTATGGCATTCCAGCAGAGGCCATCAAAGCAGATATTGACACCTCTACAGAGATATTATACAAACTTCTTGATAAAGTATGGGAGAGAAGACATTCCAGCAGAATAGAGGGAAAGGCATCTTGCCAAACAGGTAAGGCTGGACATTTTCAAGAGTGCGCACATTACAGAGGAATAATGTTACTATCAGTTACAGGAGAATCAAGAGATTAAAAGCCCATAGATAGGCAGCTTTTAGACAAAACTGGACCTTATACTGGCCAGAAAGCCACTTTGTGACTAATAATTGAACAAAGTTTAGAATTGAACTCCTCTTTACATTGGATTTGTGGACTATCAAAAGACATTTGACAGTGTTGTCAGAGAATCACTTTGGAAACTGATTAATCATTATGAAGTCCCCCTGAAGATTATTAACTTCATTAAGAAATATGAAGGCATGACCTGCAGAATTCTTCATGAATGACAACTTACAGCAGCATTTGAGTTGTTGTTGTGGTTGTTGACGTATCCAGCGGCCATGGGAACAAAGCCCTTTGGCACTGCAGCATTTGAGATAAGCACTAGAGTGCAACAGGGTGGCCTCTTGTCACCATTTCGCTTGTTACTGGCTTGATATGGGTTATGAAAACATCATCATCCAACAGAAATGGAATCCAGCGGAATCTGATTAAACATCTTGATCTAGTTTTTGCAGACTCACGGTAACAGGATTGAACTCGAAGAAATATCCCTACATGATGTAGAATCATACACATATCTGGGCAACAATATAGACATTTGGAGGGGCGGATAGCGATATCAGAATAAGAATGCAAAAGGCAAGAGGATCTTGCATTATGAGATAAATGGAGAAACTCGAAAAATCAAGTCTGAGGTATTAAAAAAATTCCACTTCTATTCTGTTTTGACCCTTTCCACTCTTATTCAATTTCTCTATTTCTCCGTCGCCTATAAATAAAATTTTTTTTCTTTTTTTTTCTTAAATATATCTTGATTTTTAATTAAATATTTATTTATCTCCAACTCATCCTGTCCTCTTCTATCTCCAGTCCTCATTATTATTACATTTGGGTAATTTCTCATTCAGTTTCGTTTTTTAGCTTCTTAGTATGTACTGTTTACATCCGGAAGTGGCAGTCATTTCATTTTCTGGTGACGCACTCTCTCTTCGGCAGGCGTGCTAGTTCTTAGCTGCCTTTAGGGAAGTACCCTGGTTTTATTTTTATATTTATTTAGATTCTTATGTGTCCTATCTAGCCCTAACTTTCTTTCCTGTCCCTGACGAAGGCCTTGTAGCCGCAACGTTGGCTATTTTCTTTGTCTTTTGTCTTCGCAAGACGAATCACCTTTTTTTTTTTTTGTACCCATCCATCGTACTCCACGTCTTACCGCAGTTCCCCTCATCTTCCTCAAGATAAAAATAAGAATCTTCAGCTTATATGTAAAATCAGTTCTTTCTATTGTATGGCTCTGAAACATGGAGAGCAACAAAAACAACAACCAAATATCTTTCATAAATGGGTGCTTGCGTAGAATAGAAAGTTTTAAATGGTACAATTATGCGACAAGGTTACCAATGTGGAACTGATGACAAGAACCAGACAGGTGCCAGTGGAGCAAGAGATGAGAAGAAGATGATGGCGATGCATAGGACACACATTGGGGAAACCTGTTGAAAGCATTACAAGACAGTCCTTGTTCTGGAATCCCCATGTTAAGTGAGGCAGCAGTAGACCAAAAAACGATTGAGAATAGAGCTTGAGGCAGGAGTGAAAATTATGAGGAAGACATGGAAAGGTCTTAAGATGATGAGAAGTGACACAAGAACTTGGCATGTGTTTTTTGACAGCCTGTGCTCCTTAGGGGGCTAAAGGATAAAGATTGGTAGCCATAATTGCGCTTTGATTTTTAATTTTGTTTCTTCAACAAATGCAATAAATATCAGCTGAAGAACATTTAAAGTTTACATCCTTGAGAATCTGAAATTACAGATCTGGCAGTCATGAAAGTAATTTATAAATTATAACTGTAAAACAACAAATTCATGTTCTAAGATTGTGTAAATTGACTAAAGCACCATGTAATATATTGTGTTCATGTTTAAACTTATGAAAATACTAGAGATAGCCTTATTTACGTTTTGACTTTGTTTTATTTTTAGTTCTGGGTTACATTCTTGAATGACATGCAGTAAATTGTGATTGGGAATTTTGTATTTTAGCGTTAAGTCGTGAATGTAATTTATAAGATAATAACTCTGTCAACACATACAAAACACTGTCAACACCAAACAAGCATACCCTATAATTCAAGCACCTTAAGTCATGAAGACCTTACTCTGTGCAGTCTTCATTAATTTCAAATAGCTAGTCAACTTTGTTGACTGAAACAATCAGAAATTGTTTCATTGCACAGTAAAATATCAGTTCTTATTAGCTGCAAGGTTTCATCCCAAATGCATTGATAATTTATCTTCTGCTAAATGTTAAAGATGACAGTCTGCATGCCAAAAGGGACCTTTCGAGTCTTTTTTTCTTTTATCGGCCATGATGATGCAGCCTTTCAGTATCTTGCTTATTATTTGTGGCAGTGCACAAAATAATCCACACAGATTGATGCATCACTGGCTATTTTTGTATATAATATGAAGTGGGTTGTACATGTTTAGTGTACAAATTACGTATTCTACTTTAAGGTGTATCCAGTTGGCTTAGTATGTCAAATTGTGGCCAGGAAATGAGGGACTAATTGGGAATGCTATACATTTTAGTTTTTGAAAGATGCATGATCTCTTGTAACAGTGGCAATTTAATTAATTATGTAAAGAAGTTTTTCAGCAACACTTAAACATTCAGCCTGGCTGCTGCTCTATTACAGGTGACTATGATTGGGAAGACGAGCACAAGCGCATGGCAGAGGAGTTGGAGGGCACCTTCTTTGATACTCCCATTGAGGAGAATAGAATTGGTGATTCCGGATTTGTCACTCTTGACAGAGGTTACTCAACAGCCACTCAGGATGTTAGTCATCATATTACATTATAACTATAACTCAGCCCTGAATAGTCACTGGAGGTCTCTGAAGAAACAAAGAAACGATAAAAACTACTCCATCCCCAGGCATGTCGTGCAAGGGGGCTAATATGAGGTTATGCATGGGGCTGGCAACCTCATCATGTAAAACAAATTGCCACATACACCACCACTGCTCGGGCATGTGACTGCTTGATGCAGGCTTCCTGCAGAATGGGACCAGCTGCAGTGATGGCTCCATACTTTGTAAGGATCGCTATGAAAAATGATGAAAAATTATAACTTACTGTATTTTCTGCCATATAAGAGGCAATTTCTTTCCAGAAACCTGAAATCAGGGGTCGGCAACCAGTCTATCCCAATCTACCGGTAGATCTAAGTGAGTGATTTGGTAGATGTTTAGGCGACTGTGGAGGAAAAAAGATTTTCTAAACCAGGGAAATTTTGGACTAGACCTTTCCAGCTGGCATTTAAAATCGCGATGTCTCTGGAATCGGTGACGCTGTTCTCGCTTTCCCAGTGAAAACTCCTGAGCTGGCTACTAAAATATATTCATGAAGTGCATGAGATATGAACTCGATCTTTTCTTTGTAAGGTTCGTCATCATCATTATTTCTCCTTTCCCCCCCCCCCCCGAGCACTTAAAATTACACATAAATATGGTAGAACTTTTGAGGGCTCAGTTTTATTGTTGATCCCAAAACCTCCTTGCCAATAGCCACTGGATGTTACTATTAACTAGGCTTTTAAACCTTTCATGAAAGAATGGACTAAATGAAGGTATTGCAGCACAACTTAACACCTACTGGCCGTATGAAGGAAGATACCAATAAATTCTCAAGTGTACCAGTAGGTAAAAAATTGTAAAGGCTGAAACAGTTGTGACATCATTTAAGAAGTGTTGCATCAGTAATGCCCGCTTTGATGACTTTGCCCACTTTGATGACACAGATGATGATTTCTGTTTATTAGGATGACAGGAGTGTTGGATTACTGGGTTTAGAAGATAATTATTATGGTCGCATTTTCTTTTTTTATCAAAAGATGAGTCAGAATAATACTTTTATATTTAAACTTTCATATGATTAAAATGTGTAGGGTAGTGAATGATATGGTATTATGAACCAGTCATGAGTAATTGAAAAGTATTGAAAGTGAATTAAGTTTTGTGATATGTGTGTAGCAGGGAATGTAGGGTAAAGCATAGGAGCCGTCAAAGTAGATGCAGTAATGGTGTAACGTAACTTTTAAATCAAACATAAGACAAGTGTCGTGTTTGGACGTTTATAGTTTGTAACGACAAAACGAGTAAAATAGAATGTGAGTGGACACCGAGAGTTCAAGCAGGTTTAAGTTATAGGTGATTTTAGGGGTAGGGGAAGAAGAAAACATCTGGAACTTTCACGAAATAACGAGTAGTTGTTGTTACCTCAAGGCTGAGTTATAAATAGAAAGGTGTGACTGGCCGTGAGCTCATTACAGTTCTACACAAAATAAGTGGTCAGCTATGTAACACAAATATTGATTGGGGCTAGGATAGGTAGCCAAGTCAATCAGGGAGTAGCATTGGATAGTGGTCAAACAGGGTATAGGAAGTTAAGAGTTTGGACGGGGAAGAGAGATTATCGAGAACCATCAAGACGTGTTTTGGCCGTAACGAGTTTGCGTATAGCAGCGTGTGAAGGCTGCAGGCCAAAGTATAGTGACAGCAAGAATTTTAGAGAAATTTACGTGTCTTGGAAGTAGAAGTTTGATATTCAACAAGTTCTTGAGCTTTGATATTACACAAGTTCGTGAGAGATTCACGTGAAGAACCTTTATAGCAAGAACTGAGTAAATTTTTTAGATGTGAGCAGAATCTTGAAGACGAGAAATGTTGTCTTAAGTGCAGCGAACTACTTTTTAAGCAAGGAGAAGTCCGAACTCCTATCAGTGCAGTCTACGGTGTATATTTATTGAGTTCATGATTTTCACACCCGTGTACAGGTCACCAGTTTTTGGACGAGGTGTGTGCTGGTTCTTTTCATCTAGTAAGTAGACATTTGAGACTGCTAGTTATAGCAGGATGCTATATATGGATTTAACTACTGTATTTGATCAAGTTGACTTGTCCCATAAGAACCGTTACTGGCATTTCTACGTCTAGTGAATGTACAAGCCAATTCTTGTAATTGAACCAATCGAAGAACTGTACCAAGCAGAAAATAAACGTTTTATGATGTTCGTGAAATTAGAGCCTTGAACTAGTTGTATTCCTAACCAAGTACACGTTGTTATGCCTACAAGGAGGTGTGACCGTACGTCTAATTAGAACGAAAGAATCATATCATCGCCCAGAAGCCTTTATCTTAGAGCCTGTGGCTGAGTGAGTACACCACTATATCACGTGCCTACCATCATTTCGAATATACCATCTTGAGTGTTAGCTTGTACCACAAAGAGGCCTAATTGCAGTAAAGAGCAGAAGTAAACAATAAAGAACTTATCAAGTGCCCACCAACTAATACCAGAGATGACACTGTCACGTGCAATAAAATGCTTTTGTTGAATAAAAGAATATTATATGTGCAGTATAGGAAATAAATTCCTGTAATGAATTATATAATTGAAAATCAAAGACAGGTATTGATGGAAAAGACATAAGAATACTCAGTAACCTTTATTGGGAAAAAAACACATTAAGATCTGGCAAGAATTACCCATCATATATAAACATAAAATGAGGTGTGAGACACTCTTGCATATTGTCCCCCAGCCTATTTAATATCTACATTTTCAGACACACTCAGGAACTGCCAGCACTGATCATCAATGGAAGATCAATAAACAACCTTAGATATGTGGATGATACAGTTTTGTTAGCTGATGGTGAATAGGAGTTGCAAGAGATTGTGAAGCAAGTAAACAGCCTAAGTTATGCAAATGGATTGGACATTAACTTTGAGAAAATGAAAACTATGATAATTAGCAAAGCCAACTTTAAAGATAAGAATAAATGGGAAAATCCTGGACCAGTCAAGAGTTTCTCCTATCTTGGTCATATAATAACAGAAGATGGCTGATGTAAAACAAATTAAGAAGAGAATAGGAATGGTCAAAGCTACATTCAACAACATGAGACAGGTACTAGCATCTAAACAACTAACTCGCAAAATAGTAAACAAGATCATGCTTAAGAGATTACAAGAAGGCATTGATGGACATTTGAGAGAGGAGCATGCAGGTATTTTGCAAAACAGATCCTATGCAGACCAAGTAGCTACACTGCACATAATAGCTGAACAGAGCTTGGAATAGAAGAACCACTTGACATTGGATTTATGGACTGAAAAGGTCTTCCACAGTTTAGACAGAATTACTCTAGAAACTGATGGGGTACTGTTACGGTATATGATATTAACGCCGTCTGCTAAAGGTTAGCGGACGTGCAAATGTAAAGGTTAAGACATTTAATATATTGCGATAGATGTTTCAATTATTGAACGCTCCATACACGATCGATTATGACGTGTCTAGCGTTGTTTAGGACACAGTCGGTAACTAGGAGACGCTACCCTTTGTTACTTGACCGCCAAGCTGAATAGCTGCGTTTTTCTAACCTTCCAATTCAATGGCATGATATAGCCATTTATATGTGCATTTTTGATGGACCAGGGTCAGTCCTAGAACTCTATATGAGAGGAAAATTTATGGAGGTTAGTATTTAACTAGAATTCTCAGAAGGAGGAGAATAATCGTCAAATTCGTATGAAATATTCAGACTCGCAGTCTCACTGTCGGCAGGTAGCCATGTCTAGCTGCGCGTGCATATAGTTGTGATGTTCTGACGACAATACTGCATTGTATCCTTAAACGGACATTGACACGTAAACCAGCAGTCTACGTTATTGATTAATTTATGCATGACTTATAAGGACTTATGTTCTGTTCCTATTTGAAATGATCATCCTGTGTGTACATGTGATTAAATATTACGGACTCAATCTGAAGACATTAATTACTTCATTAATGTTGCTGAGTTCAAGTTACATGAACTACTTCTTCATACCATGCTACTGAGTTGTATGAACACCTTCACCCTAATTCGCATAATACTAAACAAAGCACGATTAACAAGAGATCACTAAAGTAACCATACTCAGTGCATGATCTTCAACCGGCAAATAACTCAGCAACAAAAGTGGCGGCCGAATGCGGGGAACGACAGAAAAAAGAAACAAACTTCTGTTCCTTACGCACATGTTAACCACAAATATTTACGATCAATTTTCGATCACATGATCCAGTCGAAGATGACGCAGTGCTCATTATAATGCCTAACAACGTGACATCACCGAAAGTCGTGTAGATGAACGGTTGGAGAAACCAAAGCCGTTTCTAAGTCTAACCAGGGGAAACATGAGCCATTGAAGCAAACACACGATATGGACTACAGGAGCAGACAGTCAGGGGCATTAGCCTAGCTGTTGACGATCTCTAGCACTGATCTCATCATCATCATCAGTTGCCATCTCCACAACGGAGGTTGGCTGTAATGGATCTCCAACGTCTTCTGTCTCTTGTCTTGGTGGTACACTCTGATAGACTCTTTCCCGTCCATCTCTTGATGTTATCTTCCCACTTATAGCGCTGTCTTCCCCTTGCACGTTTACCTTCAACTCTCCCTTCTGTTATGGTCTTCTGCAAGGTGTTATGCCTTTTTATGTGGCCAAAGTATTTTAGCTGCCGAACTTTGACCTCTCTCATTAGTTCTCTTTTCATACCTAGATTTTCTAGGACCTCCTTATTTGTTTTCATCTCTTTCCATGAGATACGCCCCATTCTTCTATATATCCACATTTCAAGAGCCTCAATTCTTTCTTCCAAATGCTTATTCATCGTCCATGTTTCTGCACCATACAGAAATGCAGAATATATATAACACTTTATGATTCTCAGTTTTAATTTATGAGATAACTGTTTGGATGTCAGTATATGTTTCATGTTGTTGAATGTAGCTTTGGCCATTCCTATTCTCTTCTTGATTTCTGTTTCACATCTGCCATCTTCTGTTATTATATGACCAAGATATACGTAGCTCTTGACTTGTTCCAGGATTTTCCCATTTACGCTTATCTTTAATGTGGGTTTATCGTCTGTTTTGCTAATTACACTGACTAACAAAAAAAAACTTTTTTTTTCTTTCTCTAACATTCCTATGTTTTTCTGGTCAATTTTAATGCGCTGTTTTTAAATCTGCAAACCGTTTTTCTCTATCAGGTCGGGATCTCTAGAAATACGCAATTGAAGTTTTTTAACAACGCATACAGTATTACAACATCATTCATTCAAGAAGTATAACAGTTATGTAGGCTTAAATTTCTTTGCAGTCGACTTTCGTCGGTGAATGGCATGTGGTACATCGCGATGAAGCATCCAACAATAATCGGCAAACATGGTCACACTCCACCGTCCTTGATAACGTGACTCCATTACGGCGATATCTTGATGGAATCATTCTCCATGTTCATCGCTGACTTCGCCAAGGTTGTCAGGGAAAAAGTTAAGATGCGAATCGAGCAAATGGATTTTGAGGGACATGTTACAGCCCATAATTATGTATGCATCTATGCACTGCTTAACAATATGCAACATAGTCGACAGATTTGTGATTTTCCAGAAAGTTATCGACGATCGATTTGAATGCCATCCATGCGCGAAGTTCCCTACCATGTAACAAGTTCTCGAATTGTTTGTCTGCAATAACTTTCATAATCTGAGGTCCTACAAAGATACCTTCCTTTATCTTTGCATCGTTAACTTGCGGAAACTTTTCTCGAAGATAAGTGAAAGCTTTGCTCGTTTTATCTAACGCTTTTACAAAATTCTTCATGAGCCCCAACTTTATATGTAACAGTGGTAAAATGAAGGTGTCTTTGTTAACTAATGGCTCGCGTATTACATTTTTATGCCCGAGCTACATACGATCCCTGATAGGCCACACCTTTCTTGCATAATGTTCCTGTCTGTTGCGGCTGTCCCATTCACATCGGAAGCAACAAAATTTAGTATACCCAGTCTGCATGCCCGTGAGAATTGCAATGACCTTTAGGTCTCCACAAATCCGCCATTGGTAGTCATTGTACTTTATTTTTTCCAAACGTATAGCCATATTGTCATAAGTTTCTTTCATATGAACAGAGTAGGTGACTGGAATTGATGAAAAAAAAATTTCTGTTATGCAATAACACGGCTTTTAGACTAGTCTTGGAAGAATCGATGAAAAATCGCCATTCGTTGACTATGTGCTCATGACCGTTTACATCTTTGCAATAGCAAATGTCATCATCCATCTCAAAGTATTGAACAAGTTCTCTGTGTCTATGACGAAATTTAGATATCGGAGTTATGGGCGCTAAAAGATTCCATTCATTGAGTCGCGAACCGAGTAATTCCGCTTGTCCTTTGGTAAGTGCGAGATCACGTATTAGATCTGAAAGTTCTGAATGGTTAATTAAGTAAACACCATCATTCACCGGCATGTAATCTGAGTCAGAATTAGTTTCTAAAGCAGGTAAACTATCACTTTCTGATGGTTCATTTAAGTCCAACGGATATTGTTCTGGTGGTACTTGGATCGGACACGTGATTGGATCATGAGGCACTGGTTTCGAAACCGATTCAATATTTGGATAAACCACAGACTTTCTAGTTTTAAAAGTGAAACCATGGATATTTGTCAAGCAGAAGTAACAATCAGTAGTGTGATTTGTATGTTCACGCCATATTACTGGCACGCCAAAAGGCATCGACTTATGCTTCGGCGATTTTCGTAACCAACCTGCCAATGTATCGAACAAACCGCATTTGGCTTCCAAGATTTATTTGCATCATCAACTTTCGAATCGAAATAAAGTTCATATGCTATCTTTAGTAATGGTGTAAAGTTTTTCTGGTCAACACGATCGGTAAAATATCCGCAAACGTAACAGAACAGATCAGCCGAATTTCTACAACTTCTAGAAGCCATATTTTGCTCAGAATTATTTCAAAATACAGTAACTATTTGAAAAATCGCGTAACATATGTCATGCATCTTTTAGCAGTATAAAAAGTAGAATTATGTAGCTTTTTATTAATTTTTAATAAGTTATATAGTAAAAATGAAACGGAGCAAATAACGGTTTCCCAAAAATATATTTATTCACAAATATCTTAAAAACCCGACGTGATAGAGATAAACGGATTTCAGATTTGAAATCAGCGCAAGAAACTGACCTAAGAACACTTATTCTTATATAAGAAAGAAAAATGTTGTTTGTCAGTGTTATCATAGTTTTAGTTTTCTCAATATTAATGTCGAGTCCATATTCATGACTTATACTGTTCACTGATCTAAGCAACGGAAAAGATAAGTCTAGCTGTTTAAACTGTCGTCATTGCAAACAGTAGTACTGAGTCCATGCCTTTTGCCTGCATAGGCATGTCTTTTCTGAATGTGTTTCATGTAATTTTGGGTTGTTTTAATGTGTTGTTAATTAGTGGGAGGTAGGGAGGATGAACCGAAATTAGATTCTGTGGCTCTCACGATGTCTGAATTGATTTCGGTCGTTTCTTAGGGCAGTTAAACGATTGCACTTTTGGAAGCCCCATTGAGGTTTGCCATTGGACTGTCTGTCCAAATCTGCTGTCGTTTGACGATTTGTGTTAGCTGTACCGTTCCGTAGATAACTGGTGTATTTTATTCGTACTCAGTTCACAATTTTATTCAGTTTTGTATCATGTTCGTTAACTATTTCGTCCAGTCTCCTCTTACTATCATTTATTTGATGATTGTTAAATGGTCGTCCGTTATGAGTCCTGTGATGTCATCATTTTTTGCAGTCATTTTTTTTTTGTGTACTTTGAATATTAAGTTGACCTCGGGTCAGACCTTGACCCTTCATTTGGCTTGTGACACTTCCGCTTGTTTTATTTAGTTCATAAATTCATTTTTAATTGTGAAAATGTCTTGTTTGCGTCTTGACATTGTTTGTACCCTTTAGTTGCATCATCGTTTTGTTTGTCCTCATGATATATATTAAATACTACATTAATAATATGATATTATATGCAATAATACACTTGTAATTTAATTTAATTAATTTTTTCTGATATTTAAGGTTAATATGGGACATTGCATAATTATGCAGTGATAGTCCAAGAAAGTAGCACTACAATTTATAAGAGATGCCTAGGGCATAATAATATAATATATATATTGACCAAATAAAATAATCTTATAGTCTACCTTTGAGGTAATAGACCCATTGTATATTATTTAATATACTTTTCTGGTACTAAGAGAGTGACTTAGTACATTGAACAATATAATTACTAGGAATCATACCCAACATTATTGGATATTAAGATTAATTGTGTGATGTAATTACATTATAGTTAACAGATATCATAACTATTTATGATATAGTTAGTACTTAGATACAATATTGTCTATTAGTTGAACTTAGACATTAGAGTTCAGTACTATTGTGATTATTTATATTGAATATTCCTAAGTTGAGTAAGTATAATAATTACTCTGAAGCTACTATTGACTATTTTAATCAGTAATTACCAATAATTACTTACCAGATAAAAGTCAAAATGCTTACTATAGACCATTTCGTTAAAATTGGTAAGGAATATGGTTATAAATCTCAAGAACTTCGTCAGTTTGCTGAGGCAGAACTGGAAAAACATAAAGCAGAAATGGAGGAACAAAAGGCTGCATTAAAGAAAGAGGAGGAGGAACGTGAGATGAAGCAAATTGCCAAGGAAAATAGATTAAGAGAGATTGCTCAACGTGAAAGAGAAGAGCAAAGAGCAATTACCAAACAGGAAGAAGAGAATAAATTGAAACGAGAGGAAATTATTTTACAACAAGAAATGGAATTGGCGCGTATTAAATTGGAGACAGCAAGATTACAAGCACAAAGTGCTGATGCAAACCAGAATAATAACGCACAAAATGGATCGTCATCCAGCCAAACTAAACATTTCTACAACTTTAAATTACCCACTCTCAACTTAAACGTGGACGACCTTTCATCGTTCCTGTCACGTTTTGAACAGACTTGCAAAACTAACCATTTGCCTGAAGAGTCATGGGTACTCAAGTTAAATGAATTCTTGGTTGGAGAACCACTGACGGCTTCTCAAAATGCTGACCCATCAATAGCAAATAACTACGGTGCTATTAAGTCCTTGCTTTTACGAAGGTTTCACCTGGACGAGGAACACTGTAGGTTGAAATTTAAGGGAATTTTACCTGAATCTCCAAAAGATTTTGCAGGATTCATTGCGAACATACGCAATACATTTAATAGATGGGTTGAACTGGCAGAAGTCAACAAATCGTACGACAAATTAGTTGATTTACTACTACGGGATAAGGTATTATCTTCGGTTAGCCAGCCATTTTTTGCATATTTGCAGGAGCGTAAACCAGGTACTATGGACGAGTTAGAAAAAATGTCTTTAAACTACTGTTCGGCACATCCGAATGCAACCATTTCTAACTCCTCATTAAGAGAACCTCTACCTGTAGCGTCTAATATGGCCTACAATCATAATAACAAACAAAGACATCACAGTGTAGACAGAAGCAGGTTCCAAAGAAATCACAATGTTAACTTTCAGAAGGGACATAATAATGATTTCAACAATAAAAATGAGTTCAACAGAGGTAGATCACGAGATAGAAATTATTCACCTCAAACAAACCACCACAATGGTCAACATAACACTAATTATAATCGATCACATACTCCCAATAATAACAATAACTGGAATGGTAATAATCATGGCTCGAGACATCGAGATAATAGTTACTATAGAGGACGACGAGATAATTCTAACAATTATACTCGGAATCGATCTCATTCTCGGGGATCTTCTCAGTACAACCATAATACAGGGGCGGCAGTTACAAATAATACTACCCCTATAGCTCAGGTCCCACTTGACAATAATACAACACAGTCTTCTGCTGCATGTTTTGCTATTAATTATAATGTGGCAAATAGTTGCCAAGATTGTAATACTATTTTTCAGAAGGCCAAGGAAACGGTGCTGAATTGTGGACACCTTCATACAGCAGTTGGTCTTTCAGCAAACGATGGCAAGGGTACCCTGATGTTCAATAGAGGATTAGTCAATGGTACGGTGGTCTCAGTTTTAAAAGACTCTGGATCAACAACCATTGGAGTTCGGCAGTCTTTGGTACATCCTAGCTATGCAACAGGGGACTATATCCGGTGCATGACCTTCGGGGGTACTATTGAGTACTACCCCACTGCCATAGTACATGTTAATACACCATTTTTTTCAGGTAATGTCAAGGTGTGCATGCTACAGAATCCATCAGCTGATCTTACATTAGGACGCATACATGGGAGTAAAGATTGCACTCCTAAAGAAATTAATGATTGGGAGAAAAAAAATTTGCATTCTTTTAGCAACGCTAACGCTGTTGTTGATATGGCTACACTTCGTGCCAACAACATAAATACATGTGGCACAGCAGTTTCCAACTCCACTCTCAGTACTATCCTGGAAATTGATGAAGATGATAGATCTATTGGACAACATACTAAGGATATAACTGATCCTAATAAAACTGTTGACGTTGTCAACATTGACAAAAACATTATGAGGAAGAATAATAGGTTAAATAATAATGCTGGACTTAAAAAGAAACATAAAGTTAACACAAATAATTATGATGAAAAAGTTTTTACTTTGCCCAGCAAGGACATGTCTGCGACATGTAGGAAACTTAATACCTTTGGTGATGATAGGTATCATCCTCAGTCCAGTCAGGATGATACGACATCCAACAGAAAGACAATGTCGGTGTTGAAAGGGAAGGTTAATTCTTTGACAAAGAATACATATCATCATTGTTCACTATTTCGTGACAATGATACTACATATATTGGGAAAAGTGCGTATTCTCGCACAGTGTTAGTGCGAAATCTGCCGCAGGATACTACATGGCAGGCACTTAGAATTTTTTTTGATTATACAGCAAACGTTAAGTTTGTTCGTCTTCTGCCATCATGCAATGGGCAGAATAGACAGGCGATGGTTACATTTCGTAACAATCGAGACGCTCGTTGGGTAATCGAGCGTGATAATGGTGTTTATTTTCATCACCGTTATCTAAAGTTACAATTAGTACCTGATTCTGCGCCACGCAGATAATGGTGTACGCTCACCCTTTTGTCTTATTTCTTGATGACTCAGCTCTAGTCAGTCATCATTTCTTTTCCTTATTGGTCATTTATTCTTATACGTCTTAGATATCAAGGGACACAAAAAGATATTTCATATTAACATGCTCAAGCAATTTCATACACGTCCTGAACACTTACAGTCAATTTTTCATGAACTAGATGACAACACAGTATCTACTTGTTATTATTCTAACTTATCTGTCATCCAGGAAGAAGAATCTTCTTTTCCTGAGGTACAGTTACCGTTACCGGTACCAGTAGTTCAACCTACTGAATCTTGGCAGGATGTAACCATCTCTTCAACGGTTACACCGCAACAGCGTCTACAGATTGCTAATCTATTACAATCTTATCCAGATGTGTTGACCGACGTCCCGGGTCGCACATCGGCTATCAGTCATGACATTACTCAATGATGATACACCTATTCGTGTACATCCCTATTCTGTTCCTTTACATTTCCTTGCTAAAACTACTAAGGAACTTGAACAGATGTTGTCTCTGGGAATCATTGAGACTAGTAATTCGCCATTCTCTTCTCCATTAGTGATTGTCCGGAAGAAGGACAATAACATCAGACTATGTGTTGATTATAGAAAATTAAATGCTAAGACTATAGTTGACAGCGAACCACATCCACTTATCGACGACTTACTGCCACGTCTATCCAACGCAACTATATTTAGTAAGATAGACTTAACTAAAGGTTATTGGCAGATACCACTGACCGAAAAGGCTAAGTACTACACCGCATTTTCCACTCCACAAGGTCTATACCAGTGGAATGTGATGCCTTTTGGGCTTGTTAATGCGCCAGCTACCTTCATTCACCTGATGCCGACAAATTTTATCAGGTAGACCAGACGTTATTACATATATTGACGACATATGCTTGTTTAGTTCGTCGTTTGAGGAACATGTTTCGGGACTTAGATATGTTTTCGACACTCTAAGGAATTATCATCTAACTGCTAAACCTACAAAGGTGCAAATCGCGTGTAATGAGATAACCTTTTTGGGACATATCATTGGATCGGGATATATCCGAACGTTACCTAGTACAGTCTCCAAAATTCTAAACATAGCAGTTCCTCAGACGAAGAAACAGGTCAGGAGTTTGTTAGGACTTGTTCAATATTACAGTAGATTCATACCAAACTTGTCATCCATCACGGCTGTATTGTCTTCATTGTTAAAAAAAAGACATGCCGGTGAAGGTGACATGGACTGGTACATGCAATGAAACTTTCAACAAAATTATAAATTTGTTCTCGCATGAACCAATTTTAAGACTTCCCGATGATTCCAAAAGATTTTTCTTACGAATAGATGCTAGTAACTACGGCATTGGTGCATGCCTGCTCCAGAACCATGATGGCATTCTACATCCTACCTTATATATTTCAAGAAAGCTAAAGCCGGCAGAAACAAAGTATTTTACAGTGGACAAGGAACTTTTATCAGTGATATGGGCAATAACTAAACTTGAAAAGTTCTTGCTTGGTGCTCCCTTCACCATACAGACGGACCAACGTGCTGTAGCATCTTTGCATCGATCTAACCATAAGAGCCAAAAACTCGCCAGATATGCAATCATCCTACAGCCATTTGAATTCTCCATTGAACATATTCCTGGCACTGAAAACATTGTGGCGGATGCGTTGTCACGTAATCCTATTGACGACGAATAATCAACATTAACATTCCTAAAACATATCAACTATAAGGGAACTAACCTTGCCTTCAATTTAAACTTTATAAACACTATATGCATCACAGAATTGAACTAAAGACAATCAAGGTATACATATTGACATTGAAACTTCGTCTAACGTCCATACACGATATATGAATATTCGTTGAACAATCATGGAACAATATCTGACGACAAGTCGAACTTATTATCCTATGTGCACTTAATTCTTGGATGCTGGGATAAATGACATTTCTTTCCAACGTAAACGTTTGAACATTTTTGCCTAAAAGAATTCATCAGGATCAAGACTACGGATGGATCATCATATCCTATACTAATTAATTAGTTAACTTAACTTCTTAATTGAATTATTATCAATAAAATGAAATGTGAGAAAAAAATGAAATGAAAGAACAAAAAAAAGAGAACGAAATATAAAAAGAAGAAATTATGAAAAGAGAAAATAAATCTCACACAAGTATTAAATTAATATTTTTTTTTAATGTACCTATACATTATTTAGTTAGTTAAATTAGATAGTTATTATTCACTAACACTTAACACACACAATTAAGTTAAACTTATATTCGAATTTCTTTCTATTTCTTCTCACTTATTTTGTCTTTTCTTCTCTCATAACATCGCGTTACATTAGAACCTTAATAATTTAACTCTTAGTTTAATTAATTAATTTAATTTTAATTAGTCAAATTAATTCCTATATGACATACTAATACGACAGACCTTACTTTAATTTAATTCTATCATTCACTATTAACATTAGACATTTTATTTAGTTGATATAATAATATGTATAATATTGATATATAATGTGATTAATGTTAGATGACTATGACAAATAGTTAGTTGACATGACCGCGACACGGTTCTACTCAGAACATCGTCGGCCATATGTCACAATTGTGTTAAATTTTTTGAAAAATTGTTAAGTCGGATAGATCTTGAAAAAAAATCTATCGATTTTTTTTTCCCCGGTGTACAGGGAATTGTTACGGTATATGATATTAACGCCGTCTGCTAAAGGTTAGCGGACGTGCAAATGTAAAGGTTAAGACATTTAATATATTGCGATAGATGTTTCAATTATTGAGCGCTCCATACACGATCGATTATGACGTGTCTAGCGTTGTTTAGGACACAGTCGGTAACTAGGAGACGCTACCCTTTGTTACTTGACCGCCAAGCTGAATAGCTGCGTTTTTCTAACCTTCCAATTCACTGGCATGATATAGCCATTTATATGTGCATTTTTGATGGACCAGGGTCAGTCCTAGAACTCTATATGGGAGGAAAATTTATGGAGGTTAGTATTTAACTAGAATTCTCAGAAGGAGGAGAATAATCGTCAAATTCGTATGAAATATTCAGACTCGCAGTCTCACTGTCGGCAGGTAGCCATGTCTAGCTGCGCGTGCATATAGCTGTGATGTTCTGACGACAATACTGCATTGTATCCTTAAACGGACATTGACACGTAAACCAGCAGTCTACGTTATTGATTAATTTATGCATGACTTATAAGGACTTATGTTCTGTTCCTATTTGAAATGATCATCCTGTGTGTACATGTGATTAAATATTACGGACTCAATCTGAAGACATTAATTACTTCATTAATGTTGCTGAGTTCAAGTTACATGAACTACTTCTTCATACCATGCTACTGAGTTGTATGAACACCTTCACCCTAATTCGCGTAATACTAAACAAAGCACGATTAACAAGAGATCACTAAAGTAACCATACTCAGTGCATGATCTTCAATCGGCAAATAACTCAGCAACAGGTACCAAGTTCTTTAACCTAAAAAATGAAAACATATCAAGACATGCAATGCCGAATTCTTCATGGACAAATTACAGAGATCCGTTTCAGTTTAGAATTGGGGTGAAGCAGGGATGCCTTTTGGCACCATTTCTTATTGGCTTTAGACTGGATTAAAAGACAAAGATTATGAGAATAAATGCAAGAAATGATAACAAGGTTGAACTTGAAGAAATACCACTAAAAGATGTAGAATCATACACATATCTTGGAAGTAACATAGACAAAGTTGGAGGGACAGACAGTGATATCAAAATAAGAATACAAAAAGCAAGAGGAGCTTTCATTGCATTGGGAAATATATGGAGATCAAGAGAAATCAAGTCCAACACGAAAATAAGAATCTTCAACTCAAATGTGAAGTCAGTCCTATTGTATGGCTCTGAGACAAGGAGAACAACAAAAACTTCAACCAAAAAGCTACAGACTTTTATAAACGGGTGCTTGCGTAGAATAGAAGGACTGAAATGGTATGACAAAGTCACAAATGTGGAATTCATGACTGACGACACGTCTGTACGTGTCCTTTTGTGTGATCTCTCACCCCTTCAGCCCCCCGGCAGTAAACTTCTTTTCTTCCTATTTCTTCATTATTCGCTTGTTATGTGGCATAAATCATGCCTTTTCATTCGTTATTTTGCTCTATGTTGGACATAGCATAGTGAATTCTCTAACACGCCACTCCCCTATGGCAGTATTTGCTATGGGAGTAATGCGTATCTTATTGTTTCACACTCCACTCCCAGACTGTTGTTACGATTCGTCAGGTTTGGTGACCTGGCCAGCGATAATATTTTATCGCCTAATCTGTCTGACCACCTGTGGAAACGAGGCGGTCAAACATTTGACCCCATTGGAAAGCTGTTGATCATGTTGACACAAGCCGGTATTGTGATACGATGAAAGAAATCAATATGGTTTGACCAGACATCTGTCTGGCAGAGGCACACAGATAAAGGTGATAAACAGGTGCGTCGGAAGTCTTAGGTAACGATATGACATCACTGTGTAAGAGGCCACGCATGTATATTAAATTTAATATTTTCAAATACGCGTGGGATGGGTAATGATAAACTTCCCCACCCAAACAGTGCTAGTTAGATTGGATTGGTTCGCCAGAATCTACTATGATTTGATTGGAACTTTCGGCAGAAACACAGCTGGGATTTGAAACTAAGGATTGCGAGATATAATCTAACAAACTCGGAGTCACAGCTGCATCGCAGCGGCAACTCAACACCTCCTACAAGCCAGAAGAAAGAGGATAGGACTTATCATTCGACAACTATAAGTACCAGATCGAGTATTGGGCAAATTTGGAAGTACAAGTAAACCCGCAATTTTATACAAGACTGGAAACTTGGGAATTTTATCACAAGGAGTCATAAGAGGAATTATAGATTTCCAGACCAAGTGTCTCACCCGTCATAAGAGGAATTATAGATTTCCAGACCAAGTGTTTCAGCCACCATAAGAGGAATTTCTCAGACTTAAGTGATTCGAACAGCATCTAAATACAGGGCTGTGTATCCATTCTAATCTGTGCCGGGAGAAGTGTGTATTCCCAAAATGTTGGGGTAAGTGTAAACAATTTATTTACTAATGTAAATTCTACAGGTTTCTTGCTGAGTGGTTATATTCATATGAGGCTGGCTACCTCAACATATGAAAAAAGTATATGCATGAATCACTACTGCAAGAGCTGGTGATTGTTTCTGACTAGTCGTGCGGGAAACCCGACAGCAGAGATAACCCCAGAACTCAGACGGGTGTAAGGACGAGTAATGAGTGATAATTACATCACATGTGCCTAAAGTGTATAGAATCATTTTGTGAGATTTATATACCTTTTAAATTGTAATTCAGGCAGATCATTATTTCTGCACTCCAGATGCAATTTCCTAGTTAATACTCAGAAGGATATTAGTGAATTTTCATCATATTCCCAGAGTTACATTGTGTGCTCGGGAATTTAATTCTTCTGAGAGGTTAACATTCGTGGGTGGAGCGAATGACAATGGGCCTGTTAGTTTGCGGAGAACAAATGTACAGAGGCATTTGTTTCTTTCTAATTTGTCACAGTTCGTGGTTACAAGACATCAGACTTAAGTACTGAAGTGCCTACGCCACTAGTGTGAGAGAAGAGTATCAACACTGACCGCCTACAGTGGACGAATTACGTGGAGAAGTGTACTCATCACCAAAAAGAAGTGACGGAAACCACAGCTGCAGGACGCATCTGGAGCTAAGTTTTATATAACAGGCTACAGCAAAAATACGGACATTATTATTAACGCCCTACTAAAACCTCAATGAGGAAAAATTTAATATAACTTTCACCCAATTTTCCATATTTATTTTCCCATGTTACAGACTAATTGACTATTAAATTTGTTGTATGTTATTTTAAACTAAACCATAATAGTTGATTCAGTTTATATGTCCGAAAGCAAACGTATGAGCCAGTTCTTCTTGATAAATACATATATATAAATATAGAGCCATTAATTATAAGAGGGCATTCGTTGGATTACTCCAACTGGGGGCTTTACAAAAGGCGACGGACCAGATAATAAGTTAACAAATTTACTCAGCCCTTAAGCAGCGTTTGTTCTTGACTTCTGGGAATTTCTTGTGAAGGTTACCCTAAGGTAGAAACGACATTTATCTTCTATCTATATCTTTGCTAAGAGTAATCTTGCGCGAAGATAGATACCTTGGACGGCCTACTTTTAGATACGCTTGCGTTGTGACCATTAGTGGACCACTACTCCAAAGCAAGGGGAAGCAATCTCGTGACAATAACAAGAACCAGACAAGTGCCAGTGGAACAAGAGTTGAGAAGACGCTGTTGATGGATAGGACACACGTTGAGGAAACCTGTTGATAGCATTACAAGGCAGTCCTTGTTCTGGAATCCACAGGGAAAGAGAGGCAGAGGTAGACCAAAAACACATGGAGAAGAGAACTGGAAACAGGTGAAAATGATGAGGAAAACATGGAAAGAACTTGAGCGGATGGCACAGGACAGGAACACTTGGCATGTGTTTGTTGAAGGCCTATGCTCCTTGGGGAGCTAAAGGGTATTGATTGATTTAGACTGGATTATGCAAACATCACCAGCCACTAGAAATGACATTATGTGGACTTTGACAAAAGTTCTCGACGATTAAGATTATGCTGATGACCTTGATAAGTTTCATGAGAACTTTGTAGCTAGTGGTAAAATTAGGCTAATTTTGTTTTAGGAGGAACTGGAGCAGTCTATAAATCGCCTTGTGGTTGATGATGGAGATGGTAAAGCTTTTAATGTCAATGGGCAGCCTATACCAGGAGTGAGTTTTACGTCTTTAGCTTTTTGTCTTTGTCTTGTACTCTCACTTTGTCTTTGTCTCTAACATTTGTGGCTATCACCTTATATTATTGGGTTGTGTTGCATGTGATACTGAATAACAGGTGTGCATCCTAACTTTGAAATGACACATTAATTTTATTTTCCTATCAATTTTTAAATCTGCTCATTTGTCATTTAAGGGGAGGTTTAACCCCCAAAAATGAAGAATTTCATTGAAAATATCAAATTTTAGATACATATTGCACTGGAAAGTACATTCATTTGCCCACATTTCTGTATGTTTATTTTCACTAAAACCTTTGTGGATAATTTTATATAAATTTTTAAAGTATGTCAGGTAAGTTTATTTTTACCTAATTATATATGTAAAATATACAAATTGGTATATTTGTGAAAGAAAAAAAGCAAATTATATACTCTGGTAGTAATGATAATCGTCACACAGAGGGAGTAGCCATCTTAATGACACAGAAAGCAGCAGCATCACTTATCAGCTGGGTACCTATCAATGAGAGGCTAATATTAGCTAGATTTCAGACACGATTTTTCAAGCTCTCAATTGTACAATGTTATGCACCAACTAACGACGCTCTTGATACCACAAAAGATGACTTCTATGAAGCACTTCTAAGTACCATCAACACAATACCCAAGCATGACATAATAGCAGTCATGGGCGATTTTAACGCCAAAGTAGGTGACAACAACGATGGAGTACAAAGATATCTCGGTACTCATGGCATAGGCTGTATGAATCAAAATGGCGAAAGACTTCTAGAACTTTGTGAAATATCAAACCTCGTTGTGGCAGACACCATCTTTCCACATAAGAATATCCACAAGATAACATGGAATTCACCTGATGGCAGAACTAAGAACCAGATAGATCACTTCTGCATAAGCGCTAAATTTCGCTCATCAGTTCAAGACGTCAGAGCATACAGAGGTGCAGAGATCGGAAGCGATCATAACCTCTGCATAGCTAAACTGAGAATTAAACTGAAGAAGTTATACCAACAGAATAAAAATAGAAGAATAGATGTACACAGACTGCAATCAAATGATATAAAGGAGGAATATAATGTCAAAATTAACAACTATTTCGATGCTTTAGGCAAAATTGACAACGATATCACCACCAAGACAATCGATACTAAATGGGAACAACTGAGAACAGCAATGACAGAAGCAGCAGTAGCGACCACCGGATACCTAGTACATAAAAAGAAAAAATGGATGAGAGAAGATACTTGGGATAAAATACAAGAAAGGAAAACAGCAAAACTTAAACTACTAGCGGCAAGTACACATAATGCAGTTGAATCTTGCAAACTAACTTATAACTTGTTAAATAAAGAAGTGAAGACAAAAACTCGAAGAGATAAAAGACATTTCATCAATGAACTGGCCGTAGAAGCTGAAAATGCTGCAAGAACTGGTAATAGTAGGTGCCTTTATCAAATTACAAAACAACTATGTCACCAGCCTACTGCTATGGAAACACCTGTTAAAGGTAAATTAGGGAATTCAATACCAACAGAAAAAGAACAAATGAAGAGATGGGCTGAGCACTTCATGGAGGTGCTAAACAGACCACCACCAACAGTAACACCTGATTTTAATAATGAAACACCCACAACCACCTTGCCAATAACTTGCGATGAATTCACGCTGGACGAGATCAAACAAGCCGTTAAAAGATTAAAAAATTTTAAAGCTGCTGGAGTTGACGAAATTTCAGGGGAAATGATTAAAGCAGTTAATGACAACAACCTCTTGAGAATTTTAGATATTATAAATGAAGTATGGAGAGAAGAACAACCACCACGACAATGGAAAGACAGTATTATTGTAAAGTTACCGAAGAAAGGTGATCTATCAGACTGTAATAACTGGCGTGGTATATCTCTATTATCAGTACCTGGAAAATTATTATGTTGCATGATGTTAGAAAGACTTAAATTGCATGCTGACGAAAAGATCAGAGAAGAACAAGCGGGTTTCAGGCCGAAACGATCATGTATTGATCAAATATTCACACTAAGAACAATTATAGAAGAATCAGTGGAAAGGCAATCGCCACTTATTATCACCTTCGTCGATTTTCAAAAAGCCTTTGATAGTCTACACCGCCCATCATTGTGGAAGATACTTACAATCTATGGTTTTCCAACAAAATATGTGAATATAATCAAAGCGCTATATGACAATGCAAGATGTTGTGTTAGAACAAATAAAGGGAATACAGAATGGTTTACAGTAGAAACAGGGGTGAAACAAGGCTGTATTATGTCACCACTACTTTTTGGAATAGCTATTGATTGGGTTATGAGAAACTATATCCACAATGAACAATTAGGTATAAAATGGACAAATGGAAAATTCCTGGGGGACCTGGATTTCGCAGATGATGTAGCATTCTTAAGTTCAACACCAAGACAATCCCAAGAAGCAATAAATAATTTGTGTCATCTCTCGGTTAAAATAGGTCTCCAAATAAATGCCTCTAAAACTAAAGCTATGAACTTTTCTAACGAGACCTTTGATATCATCTTGAACGGGGAAAAACTACAGAAAGTTGAAAGTTTCAATTATTTAGGCAGTAAAATGACTCAGGATGGTGACACAACAAGAGAAATCCATACTAGAATTGCTTTGGCAGCTAGCGCCTTCAATAGATTATCTAACATTTGGAAATTACGATCATTGAATATACATACCAAGCTTCGTCTGTTTAATTCAAATGTTATCTCAGTGTTAACATACGGCTGTGAGAGTTGGAAAATAACAAAATCATTGGAGAACAAGCTGAATACATTCGAGAACAAATGTCTTAGAAAACTCATGAACATCAGTTGGAAAGAATTCAAGACTAATCGACAAATAAGAGAAGACTCTAGGCAGAAATATGTCTCCGACTATATAAGGAAAAGACGATGGTCATATATCGGTCATGTCCTACGAATGCAAAACAACAGAATACCACTTCAGGCGCTCACTTGGGTTCCTGAGGGTAAGAGGAAAAAAGGAAGACCAAAAGAAACACTCAGAAGAACAATAATAAGAGAAGGAAGAACGTTGGGCCTAAATAATGTGCAAGAGCTAAGAGGAGTGGCGTCATAACGAACAACCTGGAGAGCACTGGTTTCTGCCTTATGCGCCGTGTTTGGTGCTTAAAGAATTTATTATTATTATTATTTATATTTGTGATGCTATATTGCTTCTAATGCATTGATTTTAATTTTCGGTACCATATTCATTTCCCTGAAGCAAACAGAATTCAAGTTTTTCAAACATAGTTTCATGTGTAAAAATAATTTTGACTGGCTAATTTTTATTAACCATGGGGTCCTTTGATGGGTCATCAAAATAATAACGTGGCTGGAGGTATTCCAGTAGAGTGGTAGGGTACCTCCTTATACGCAAATAAAGCTGCAGGTAAGAACGAATCACAGGATTCTGGTTTCTCCTGTGCAAGCTTACATAAATTTGTAAGTAGAGTCCCGTTATATCTTTCCACTTGTCCAATCGATTGTGGATGATAAAATTGCGGAGTAGAATATTTTGAAAAATCCTAAAAACTTCCTCCATCAGTTTCCCTCTGAATTGTGAACCATTGTCAGTTAATATCTGATAAGGGTATCCTAATCTTGTGAATATTGAGAGCAAAGCCACTCCTACATGTACTGAGTCTGCTGAGGGTAGAGCAATCGCTTCCCCCACATAGTACATGTCTACCAGAGAAAGGATGTATTTTTTCGGAAACTGACGAAAAGCGCATATAGTCTGATGAAATGAAGAATTTAATGAAAAGTAAGCTGCAAAGTATGACACAGAACATGGAATCAATAAAGGAAAATACCAGAGATGATTCCTATATAGCAGGGGGATACTGAGGTGAGTAAATTTTGTGTAAAAGTGTATTTCCTCCCTTTTTTCTTAATTTTCTCAAAACCTCATTTTTCACACAAATGTGGGCACGTTGCCCATGATTTTTCAAAAACTATTAGTGATACAGCAGTAAATTTTGGGCCACATGCTGTACACATATTGCTCATTAAAATAAACTAAAATAAAGGATATATGTTAACAAACTACAAAACTATTGAGAAATAGCTAAGATACCCCCCTTAAAAATTTCAACTTTTTTTCGATTGGTATGTTAAAATAAAAAAAAACTCAGCTATCAAACCAATCAAAATTATTTTAGTATACAATCATTATCATATATTAACAAATGAAACAGCCAAATTTCATAACTCAAGTTGTACTCACATTTGAGATATCTTGGGCAACAAAATACCCAAAAAAGCCAAAATTTGCCTTTTTTTCACTGTTTTTCCACCATAGATTGCAAGTTTTTAGTATATACCTCAATGTTTTGTATTTTTTTCAGTCATTTTGCTAGTATAAATGACCAGATGTAGATATTAACTTATAATTCTGTGTTTTTCATTTTGGGGGTTTAACCTCCCCTTAATGTAATACATAATACTCAGTCATTTTATGTGCAAGTTTGTGAACTGTTTGTAGGTTAAAAAAACAACTGAATTTATAATTTCAGTGTGGAGTAAAATTGTAGATGTATACTCAGTAAATCTGCTAAAATGTGGGTGCTGATTTCACTCACTTAAGACGTGATAAAATATTAATAGGTTAAACCGATTTGTCCTTAATTGTTTCGCTTATCTAATGACTGATAAGTTAATATGTTTCTTGTCTCAACAGTCCTAGGATTTATTCTTGCAGTGGCTAAAGAATGCCCCAATTTTGATTAGGATAAGGAATACACCATTATCCATCATTTTGACTCATCTTAGAAAAAAAATGGCCTATGAGAAATATATAAGAGAGAGGTAGGTGATAAACTGAGTGAGTGGGCAAGAAATTAAAACATCATCCAAGGTGCCTTTGGACATGGAAAAACCCAGGAAACAATGTCCATATTCAAATTGATTACATACTGATGTGCAGGGGGTTAAGGAACAGATTATTATCTGTGAAAACGTGGCGAGAAGACTGCAACTGTGATCATGTACCAGTAATAAGGAAACTTAGAATAAAACTGAAGAAAGTAAAGCAGGCATAAAAAAAATATCAAGTTAGATTTATCCTTACTTAAATCAGAAGGAAAGGAGTGAAAAATGTAACATTACAATACAGAGTAGATGCAATGCAATAGAAAAACATACAGAGTAAAGATGAACTTTGGGAAATGCTAAAGGAGTCAATACATCAAAAATCATACCAACGGTAAAGAGGACTGCAAAGAAGAAATGGATGACACATTTTTCAACTGTTGGATGCAAGAAGGAAGAAGAAGCAAGGCAAAGAAAAATATGACAGGCTAAATAAAGTTATAGTAAATTAATCCATAACGGCTGAACCAAAGTGTAGGGACTTTGAAGCATAGCACAGAAAAGTCACAAAATCTGTGTACAAGCAAATAATGGAGTTAACAAGCAGAACATTACAAACAGCCACTAGATGTTTAAAGGAACATTATTAACCGGTCAAGAGAACATAATACATAACAGAGCTCTATGATGATGAAAGATCAGAATTAATCATCCAAGACAACTGTGAAGGACCACCAGTACTTGTAGCAGAGGTTGAGGATGTCATGCACCACTTGAAGAAAGGCAAAGTGCCTAGACAAGATAATTACAACAGTAGAGGAATGAAGGTGGTGGGAGAATTTGGAGTAGATGTGATAATGAAACTGTTGATAACAACAATGGTCACGTATCTGATGAGCTATTAAAGTCCATATTCATAGCTTTGCAAAAAAAAAAAAAACCTGGGGCCACCAAATGTGAAAACACAGCACAATTGATCTCATTAGGCATGTGACCAAAATATTGTTAAGAATTATCATTAGAGAAGAGAAGTAGAATAAAAGCAGTTTGGTTTGGTTTTAAGAACCATCTTCATTGCACACTGGAGAACATTAGGAACCACTGGTTCTTAAAAAAATTTCCATCATGGGAGTGAACCTGATACCTTTAGAATCAGAGGCTGTCATCATACTTCTTAGCCACTCTGACCCCCAGTAAAAGCAGTACTTAGTGATGAGCAGTGTGGATTTCTAGTAGATAAAGGAACAGGTGTGCATATCTTACAAAGCGACTAAGGAAGGTTGGGCTTGGGGCTGGTTAGCTCATCCTGTAGACATTTAAAAACTTAAACATCATGGACAGGTCAACTTAAAAAAAATAAAATTCCGCTGTCCAAGACAGGAGATAGTCCTCTGGCAAGGAGGCACATAATGCAACACTGTGAAAGCCGAAAAGAACCTTCTAGGAGAATCTCTGGATTCGTACATTGATCGAACAAGGGAAAACTATACAGGTGGCAGTGGAAATAAGGAACTACATGATCAGTATCCTGAGACTGCAAAACAAGGTGGAACTAGGCAGACAGGAGGAAACTGAGCATAGGTGAATTGGTGCTGCTCTTGGCACATGAAAAAGAAAGCTCACACCATATTGAGGGAGTAGCTCTGCTATCTAAAGACGCACAGAAAGCACTGCAACTATCCAAAACAGCCAGAAAGAAAATAGACAAACATCACCCATTGTTATGCACCAACCAGTGAAAGAAGAAATTTATACCAGACTACAAAATATTATGGATAAAATTAGAAGAAAAGACACAATTTTTATGGGTGATCTAAATGCAAAGATAAATGCAGACAATAATGCCTATGAAGAAATCATGGGAAAACACAGGCTGGGAATAGTGAACGAAAATGGGGTACTGCTTACAAATTACTGTGCTTCAGATCAACTGGTTATAGGGGGAAGCATGTTTCCGCATAAAAGAATACACAAAGCAACATGGATATTACCGGGTCATATAAGAGAAAATCAGACTAATCATATATGCATAAACAAGAAGTTTAAATCATTATTGCATGATGTAGAGGAGCATCAGATCACCATCTTCTGTTAGCCAAAATAAAGATGGAACTCAAGAGATATACATCAGTACATAGTTAATAAGTTTAATGTAGGATATCAGAAATCAAGAAACAAGAGACACATTTACAGTCACAATATCCAACAGTTACATAGTGCTCCACCAGCTGGAAGATACAGCGAATACAGAAGACCACTAGCAGCAGATTAAAACTGTATAGAATGAGAAATATGAAGAAGTACTCAGAAAATGAGAATGCCAGCACAAAGCATTGATAACAACAGAAACCATCAATAAGATAAAAGACAGAAAAGCAATTTAAACAGAAGCAAAAACCAAAAGTTCCAAAGCCAAGCCTCAAGAAGTGTACACATAAGTGAACAAAGAGGCAAGAAGAAGCATCAAAAGAAACATGAGGAATTATATTGAGGAGTTGGCAAGTGAGACAGTGGAAGCTACAGCCAAAAGAAATATGAGAGGCTTGTACAATAGCACACAGAATCTAATACAAGAAAGCAAATAGGCCTCCTACAAAACAAGAATGGAAAATTACATAGCAATATATAAGAGCACATAAAGAGGCGGACAGAACATTTTGAAGAACTAAATAGAGCAGTGTAGAGTGTCAAGGCTGTTATATGTCTGGCCACTACTGTAGAATAACGTGTTGTTGTGTATAGGCCACTGTTGAATGTCTGGATGCAGATATTATGTATTGGGTCATGCACTGTTCATTACTGAAGGAAGTCTTCTTCAGTTACCTCTGCATCATCGAATGAACCTGTCATGTAGACCTTGAGTGGGAGTGTCAAGTAACGCGAATGGTGTAGTAGTTCGGTGTAACAGACCACTTGATAATAACTCTCACACACTCTCATGTAATGCAATGACGACTTGAACTGCCTCTGACATTTCAATAGTTTAATGAAGGGACGCAAACTGGACAGCACGGATACAGTCATGGATATATGTTGACATCAATTCATTGGTTATTTGAATCGTGGATGATACATTCATGTAGTAGTGAAATATCATTCAACCCAAGGTAGCATTCACTGTTCTGGTAACTAATCGCCGTATCCTCTACTGACTGAACGCGTCAATGAGGATCGGTAAACATACAAAAGTCATTGGTCGAACCTTCATTTCATGGCTAAGTTCTTAAGCTGAAATATGTCCAATGTTTGTGCTGCAGGAAAGCCTGTCATCTTCGTCGATACAAAACACGACCCTAGCGATACGAAGCACAATGTTCCATCTAGGTCTAATCGACTCGAGATCATCAAAAATAGGGTCTGGCATAACTGGAGTCCGAATCACACATATGAGGAGGATCTCTGACAAATAGACTCTTGCAGAGACATAAACTTCTCCTAGAAAAACATCTATGAATCACTGTTAAACCTTAAACAGTGCCAGCCCTGGAAAAAGCACTCAGCCATTTCTTGGCGACATTATCGGAACTCTTCACAACCCAGTAGGACTACGAAAACCTGCGCTAGATTCTGGCAGAAAGAATATAGTCCGACCTGAACATACAAAGGTATACAATATACGACTGAATCTACTTGCACTAGACAAGTAGTACACATGAATTCAGGCCATAAACATAACAAGCAAAATTAATCTATTTTCTGGCCCGAACAAATAAAAACGGACATGAATACAATATCCATGTGCCGAATCAATATCAAGAAAGATCACTCATAATCAAAAGTGTAAATCAATCATGAATTATCTAGCTTTACCAGAGGAAGCATTTTCATACACAAATGAACGCAAATATATATTTTCAATATTAAATAGCCATATCGTATTTTTGTAATATGTGCGTCAAAATATGTACGCAACAGATTACCACACCCCTCGGGAAAAAAAAATGGTACATTTTTTTTTTTTGAAATACATCTAGGAGCAACATACAATAGGCTCAAAACGCACCTATAACAATGCGCAGATGATAAGCATTGAGAATATATTTCATGAACTTAGAGAAAGTATTTCTCTAAGTATAAATATTTCCAGAGAGGTGTCACCAACGCATACTACAATACTGGCAATGCCACACTTTCTACATCAGTTTATACATAAATTTCATCTTAGATACCTTAACATCATGATCATCAAAGACGAAAAAACATTGAAAGACCAGCGGTGAATAAACATCAATGAACCGCTAAGTAGTGTTACAATCAATATATGATATATTCCATATGTGTACACATTTCAACATAGGAACAACTGTAGCAAAGTTAGGCATATAATTTAACAGTTATGAATCATGTGGGCATCTAGACAAAATATCTGCCATCACATTTTCTGACCCACGGATAGCTCGCACCGAAAAATGAAACGGCTGCAGAGCAATCGCGTATCGCGTTGATCTCGCGCTCTTCAGATTTTTACTCTGAATAGCCGTAAGAGCTTTCTGGTCAGTTTCCACAATGAAATGCGCGCCAAGAAGAAATCTTTGAAGTTTAAGGATTGACCAAACCATAGCCAATAATTCACGGTCTAGGACCGAGTCATTCTTCTCTGCGGCATTTAATTTTCGAGAAATATACATCACAGGATGCAGAGTTCCAGAGTACTCTTGCATTAGTGCTGCTCCAATCCCTGTGGATGAAGCGTCACTACGAAGAATAAATGTCTTATCCTTAGAAGGCAATACTAGGATAGGTGAAGTAGAAAACATAGTTTTAACCTTATCCAAAGAGGATTGACATTCTTGAGTCCAATGGACTACATTAGGAGACCCTTTCTTTAGCAAGGAAGAAAGAGGTGACGTAATGGAGGACAGATTCAGAATGAATCGTCCATAAAATTGTATTAGACCTAAGAGACTTCGCACTTGCTTTTTAGTCTTAGGAATAGAAATGTTAAGTATCTTACTTGTATTATGGTCTTCTGTTTTTAGGAACCCATGACCAACACGGTGACCTAAGAAAGATATTTCGCTAAAACCAATACACGCTTTCGATGGTTTCGCTGTCAGGTTATGCTCGCGTAAGATAGACAATAGTTCATTTATCCCATTATAGTGATCGTTCCAAGTATCACTGAAAAGACAGATGTCATCAAGATATGCAATGACATCTGAGCGATGAGATAGGATTCAACGCATCATGCGTACGAATGTTGCAGGGGCGTTCATAAGGCCTAAAGGCATGAAATTCCATTGGAATAGACCCCTAGGCGTCGAAAAAGCAGTAAACGGTTTGGCGTGTTCGGATAATGGAACTTGCCAATATCCCTTAGACAAATCGAGTTTAGTAAAGAAATGAGAATTCGATAGTCTGGTAAGTAGCTCTTCAAGTAAAGGCATAGGTTCAGCATCAAATTTCATCACTTGGTTCAATTTGCGATAATCAACGCAAAGACGTATGTTGTTGTCTTTTTTTCGTACGATAACCATCGGTGAAGAATATGCTGATGTGGATGGTTCAATAATTTTAAACTCTATCATCTCATCCAACTCTTTCTCTACCTGTGCTTGAAAATGTATCGGGATAGGATACGGTCTGACTCTTATAGGATTATGGTCAGTGAGAATAATGTCATGTTGAATGACATCAGTTTGACCAGGAATGTCAGTAAGGACATCCTGAAATTGTTGTAACATAGTAGAAACTTGTTTCTGTTCTCCTGGAGATAATTCAGGAGAAATCGCAACATCTTTCCATGACTCATTAGAATGAAGCGGAATCATTGGAAAAGGTAGATTTACATCCGAGAAACTCGTTTCCTCATCCTGTATTACTGACAGTGATGAGTAATGTCCATGTTGGACTGGAAAATCGTCCGTTGCCTGGAAAACAGGTTGTAAATAATCCGGACGTTCATGGAATTCCGTGAGCATGTTGATGTGGAAGGTTTTATGCTTCCCGTCAATATCGACGATATAGTCAACATCGGAAACTTTTGATATTATATCGTACGGACCTTTCCAAGAAATAAGAAGTCTGTTTTCTCTACAAGGCAGCAGGACCAATACTTTGTCACCTGGACAGAGTTGTCGCAAGCGTCTGGTCTTATTGGCAAATTGCCTTGCCTTCTGTTTCGCAAATTCAGAAGAAGCAGTTGCCAATTTGCATGCTTCGATAATCTTATGTCTAAGTGCAATGACATATTCGTAAGAGGATTTTGTGTCATCGACAATATTATCAGCAGTTATGAGATCATGAAGTAAGGACATAGGACCTCGCGGTTTCGCGCCGAAGACAAGTTCAAAAGGAGAAAATCCTGTATGTTCGTTGACGACCTCTCTATATGCAAAGAGAGCCGCGGGTAAAACCCTGTCCCAATCCTGAGGATGATCCTCAGTTATCTTACCTAGTAGGTTTTTCAGAGTTCTATTTAGACGTTCTACCATCCCATTGGACATAGGATGATAAATACTACTCAGAGATCTCTCTATCTTTAGAGTTGACATCACTTGAGACATGGTATCCGATACGAGTTGGGTACCATGGTCCGATAATATTTCTGCTGGAAATCCCAGACGAGAAAATATTAACCAAAGTGCATCTGCAATATCAGCAGCAGTTATGCTCTTTAAAGGAACAACTTCTGGCCAACGTTGAGAATGAATGGATTTAGCGGAGTCTTGTACCATACGTACAAGTACGCCATTCCTCATCGTAATCCAAGATTTACGATTCGTGTCCTTATTCGGATCACCTTCTTTTGCTAGAGTAAAGAATTTCTTTAGAGTAGGATCATCTTCCTGCTGTTTTATAAAGGAAACATGCGAAATCTCCAAGAGATCACCTTGGTTCTGGTCATCATTATCTCCAGAAGGCAAAGATTGCGGCATGTTTAGAGCTTGAGCTCTAGTGACTACAGCATTTGCAGTATGCATATTATCACTTTCCCACTCGGCAATTTGTTGCGGAGTGCATTCTTTCGCACCATGAATGCGACCGACGATAAGATCAGCGATCGGATTCGGCAGAAGACATGCGTGCACATCTCCTGTAAAGAAGGGAGTAGAAATGTTGATAATGGCAGTGGAGTACTTCTCCAATGTGCCACCAAATGTTATGCATTTGATTATTTTGCCTGTGGCTCGAGAAGGATCTATAAGTGACTGCCTCACTCCAATGGTTGTGCACCCGGAATCGAAAAGAATTGAGACCGGAGTACCTTCTACTAGACCTCTATTCAAGACAAGAGCACCTCTTCCATCATGCGCGACTGACGCAGGAAGAGCAGGAAGAGGATGACCACAGCTTAAAGTCGAAACTGTGGTTGGCTCGAATAATGTTTTGCATTGGGAACACTGAAATGCTCTGTCAAAATCGAAAGCAGAACATCCTACATTATTAGAGTCTTTTTTATCATTATTCTGACTACCGGACTCATGGAACTCTTGTTGTGCAGAGTTAGCCTGGTAATGAGATTTACCCTGCCTTTTGTGTTGTGATCTACCTCGGTTATAATTGCCTCTGTAATTATTATTACCTCTGTTATAACCCCTATTTGGGTTTGAATCATAATATTCCTGATCATAATCATCATGCACATTATAATGAGTATCCCTGTAATGTTGGTTTTGTTGTTTCCATGAAGAACTTGGGTAGTTCCTATGGTTACTCCCTTTTCGGAAATTTCTAAAATTATGAGCAGCCCTCGCGTATCGAGGACTGTCAGCCCGATTCCAGTTCTTCGAAGAAGAACCCTGATTTGAGTGGTTACCTTGGTTTTGATACTTATTCCAATTAACCTTTTTATCAAATTTATTTTGAGCTCCTTGGAATTTGTGTGAGTAATTATGATTATATTCTGTTGCTGAAGCAATTGGCATACCCTCTTTAATGTTAGTGTTACTAAGGATCATGTCAGGGTGTGCCGTGGCATACTGGTCACAATACTCTTCCATTTGCTTTAATGTACTAGGTTTACGCTCATGTAAAAACTCTAGAAATGGTTTATTTACCGAAGACATGACCTTGTCTCTTAGCAATAAATCCGTAAGACCATCAAATGTTTTCTCTATTTTGGATAATTCAATCCATCGTGAGAGTGTAAGTCGTGCTTTTGAAATGAAATCTGAGAATTCTAAACCTACCTCAGGTCTCATTGTTTTAAACAAAAGACAATAACCTTCTTCTGACAGCTGATATCTCTTTATCAAAACTGCCCTAATAGCATCATAATTATCCTTGTCGGCCTCTTCAACCAAACATAACTTAGTCAGAGACTCCCCTTTTAGATTTTCAGACAACTGATTCACATACTGTGATTTGTCAACATTATGAGCTCGACAAGCACGTTCAAATCTATCAAGCCAGAATGTTATATCATCACTGGCAGAGTTGAACGCTGGCACCTTGACCTTATAATTAAAGGGTTTACCATTACCACCACATGCCTGATTAATATTACTCATACTTGTCAATTTCAATTTCTCTAATTCAAACTCATGTTCTCTTATTGCTTTTCTCTCTTCAGCTTCTCTATCTAATTTTTTTTGTTCAGCAGCAGCAGCAGCTTCTAATTTTTTCTGTTCTGCCACAAATCTCCTTTCCTCCACCTGCATCTGCAATTTCTTTTGTTCAGCAGCAGCAGCAGCTTCTCTTTCTAATCTTTTCTCTTCAGCCAGAGCTTTTCTCTCTTCTGCAGCAGCTTCTAATTTTTTCTCTTCAGCAGCAGCAGCAGCTTTTCTCTCCTCAGCAGCAGCTTCTAATTTTTTTCTTCTATTTGAAGTTTTCTCTCCTCAGCAGCAGCTTTTCTCTCCTCAGCAGCAGCTTTTCTCTCTTCAGCAGCAGCAGCAGCTTTTCTCTCCTCAGCAGCAGCTTTTTTCTCCTCAGCTTGCATCTGCAATCTGAAATTCTCAGCATCTATCTTCTTTTGTTCAACTTCTGCTTTCCATTTATTCTCATCTTTTTGTTTTTTTCTCTTCTGATTTTAATGCAATAGCAAATTGAGCGGTTGTCCATTCTTCTAACTCTTTACCAGTCTTATCAAGGGATTTCCCTTGTGCAATAAAGTAATCTAATGTAGACATCTTGTCTTATTAAATCAGAAACCTGAAAAAGTAAATAAATTACTCTATCCCACTTTAATGGGAGACAAGTCTATACTATAGACTTAGTCTTAGTGAAAAACTTGTATGGTTACTTGAGTACCTGTGGAAAACAATATCTGTATATCCCAAACACTGTGGGAGACAAGCCTTACAAAGGTCTTGTATACTTCCTTAATGTAATCAATGATCACTTGAGTACCTGTGGAAAATAATATTTTCTATCCCAACTACTTTATAATTCCTTGTACACCAATGATAGTAATTAAGTAGTGCTCTGTACTATAATATAAATATATTCAAATATACCTTATATATTATCTGTCAACCAAAGACATTAACAAGGACAAACAAGAAAAGACAATATGAAAACAATTGCGGGAATCAAATTAAATCAAATAGAAAAAATCAAAAAAAAAATGATCACAGAATCTGTGATGATAACCGCAATGAAATCAACAAGACAAATAACGCAACAGTGTATAAACATAAGGGTGTAAAGAACTGAAATGAAAGGAAAGATGAGACCTACAATTATACAAACAAATCAAACAAATCTAAAGAACATAGAAATATTACAAAAACAACAAGAAGGACAGTTTCGTCACAGCTAACAAATATTTGCAAACAATGTTGCATGCAAATTTCAATTAAGAAATTTGCTCCCTATAGACCACTAGAGCAAGACCAATGTCACTTGGTATTTCCTGTTCTAGTCACCTCCCATCCAGGCCCGCAGAATACAAACTAACTTAACACACAACAAATAACATATAAACATAAATACATGTAAACCTTAATAGCATAAATGCATACATATATATATACTTAATAGAATGTATTGTGGATAGAATGTGATGCTGGTATAGTGTTGTAACAATAACCTGCCACTTTTAATGAACAATTAAATAATAGATTTGTTTTCTACACTATTACAATGTTCAATTTTTTTGAGCACATGAAGATCCAACGATGAAATATGCACTTTATGTTCAACAACACTGTGATTCTTCTGTACAGGATCAACAATCACTTCTTTCTTCTGTGCGATGAGAAATGTCAACAGTACTGTTCCAGATATTTTATACACTTGATACAACTGTCCTGTGTAATACCGTCTGTACAGCGAAAAACTGTCAACAAGCGCTGACCTAGATACAGCATCCGATCGGTAATACAGGTCAAGCTGACATCGACTGCCCCGTTGTAACTTGTACACTGGTGTTCATGCGTGTCGTATGTGGCGTCAGGGATGGTCTGGTTATCATAACCCCAGGAATCTGGTTCACCACTGTAGAGTGTCACTGTGTGGAGCTGCCGGGGACAGTTTCAATATTTTTTGAAAGCACTCGATCTGGACAGCACGGATACAGTCATGGATATATGTTGACATCAATTCATTGGTTATTTGAATCGTGGATGATACATTCATGTAGTAGTGAAATATCATTCAACCCAAGGTAGCATTCACTGTTCTGGTAACTAATCGCCGTATCCTCTACTGACTGAACGCGTCAATGAGGATCGGTAAACATACAAAAGTCATTGGTCGAACCTTCATTTCATGGCTAAGTTCTTAAGCTGAAATATGTCCAATGTTTGTATAATAATCATAAACCACGATAGTGGGTTTTCACTTCATAACAAGATCTCGATACCACTGCCCGATAGTAGGATACATAATCTGTTCTCTTGACAGTGATCAAAAAATATGATGACAGGAATATAACATGGCCGCCTTCCTGAGTTGTCGCTCACTCACTCGTAGGAAGGTAGATATAAGCCAAAGTTAATTTATAATGTGCATATAAATAATTTCATAAAGTTTTCCATACAGCTCTACAGTAATCAAGTTAATTCACGTAGACATAACTGCTGCAGGAAAGCCTGTCATCTTTGTCGATACAAAACACGACCCTAGCGATCTCATCTCATAATCGGAACCTCTTCTACCCCGTGAAACGAGGTGTAGAGGGGACCCTAGCGATACAAAGCACAATGTTCCATCTAGGTCTAATCAACTCGAGATCATCAAAAATAGGGTCTGGCATAACTGGAGTCCGAATCACACATATGAGGAGGATCTCTGACAAATAGACTCTTGCAGAGACATAAACTTCTCCTAGAAAAACATCTATGAATCACTGTTAAACCTTAAACAGTGCCAGCCCTGGAAAAAGCACTCAGCCATTTCTTGGTGACATTATCGGAACTCTTCACAACCCAGTAGGACTACGAAAACCTGCGCTAGATTCTGGCAGAAAGAATATAGTCCGACCTGAACATACAAAGGTATACAATATACGACTGAATCTACTTGCACTAGACAAGTAGTACACATGAATTCAGGCCATAAACATAACAAGCAAAATTAATCTATTTTCTGGCCCGAACAAATAAGAACGGACATGAATACAATATCCATGCGCTGAATCAATATCAAGAAAGACAGGGTTCGTAGCGACCTTGAAAAACCTTGAAAAACCTGGAAAACGAAAAAAAAAATTCCAGGCCTTGAAAAGCCTGGAAAAATGGCTAAAAGCCTTGAATTTTCCGCGTCGGACCTGGAAAAAAAAAAATACAAATCGGAAGTCTTACGCTTTTCGTCCATTTTTCTGTTATTGATGGTATTTTTCGTTAAACTTCAGTTACCGTAGAATTTTTACTTCCCTTTGCGCACTAAATCCATTTCCAGACGTTTTCGGGAGTTTGCGTTTTCGGAGGTTTGCGTTTATGACGTGTTCGACCGAAAATGGCGGCCAAACCCGTATCGCTGGAAAAAGGACGCAATCGCTTACTTACTTACTTACTTAGTCGTTCCCCTTCTACCGTGAGGTGTAGAGGTTTGGAAGAGAGAGCGCCAGACCATTCTATCAGCTGTCTTCTTCCTGGCCTGGTTCCATTCTAGTCCTCGGTCCTTCAAAGATTGTCTAATGTTGTCCTCCCAGCGGACTCTGGGTCGTCCTGGAGGTCTGGATCCCTGGCTCTTTGTTTCCCATGCTCGTCGTGGTAGCTGATCTTCTACCATTCTGCAGACATGGCCAAACCATCTTAGTTGGGACTGTTCTATTTGGGTCTGCAGCGGATGGGATTCTAGGCCTTGACGGATCGTCTGGTTGCGGACCATGTCTCTTCTTGTTACTTCAACCACTTTCCTCAGATACCTCATTTCTGAGGTTTGGATCTGGCTTTTGTGGGTTGTAGTCATTGCCCACGACTCGCATCCATATGTCAAGACTGGGACATAGGTGGAGCGGTATACAGCCATCTTCGTTTTCTTACCAACCTCTTTCTTGCTGAGGAATCCACGATTTATGGCCTGAAAAAGTCTCCCAGCCGCTGCTTTCCGAGTGGCCAACTCTTCTTTGATGCCTCCCTTTCGGTCTATAATAGCTCCGAGATATTTAAAGTGGTCGACCTGCTCCAGGACCTGTTCTCCCAACTTAATCTGATGTTTTCTTTCTTCTCGTGATATCACCATGGATTTTGTTTTAGAGCTGCTTATGACCATCCCTCTCTTCTCCAGCTCTTCCTTCCAGACTTGCAGGTTGGATTGGAGATGTGCCTCTGATTTAGCAATCAGGGCAACATCATCAGCAAATGCCAGCTCCGAAATATAGACTTGTCTCATCTTCCAGTACCCCACTGAATACTTTCTTGTTCTCTCCTTACATGCCTTGATGACATCGTCCATAAGGAGTATGAAGAGGTAAGGTGATAGGATATCACCTTGTCTTACACCAGTGGTGGTCCTGAACTCTTCTGACTTATGGTTTGCTGTCCTCACATAATTTCTGCAAGACTTGTAGAAGCTCTGTATAGCATGAATCAGAGGTGCTGGAATATTCTTCCTTGCCAAACAGTCCCAAAGTTTGCTCCAGGGGACCCTGTCAAACGCCTTTTCCAGATCTATGAAACAAAAATGGATCTCACTCTTATACTCAAGGGCCTTTTCACTCAGCTGTCTGAGTGTGAAGATTAGGTCTTGAGTACTTCGGTTTGCTCGGAATCCGCACTGGACCTCATCCAATTGTGGCTCAGCTAGGCGTCGGAGTCTCTGCTCTAGGATTCTAGAGTAGATTTTACCAGGGACACTGAGAAGGGATATGCCTCTATGGTTTCCACATTGTCGATTGTCACCCTTTTTGAAAATTGATGTTATGATGGCAATCTCCCAATCCTTTGGTATGGTCTTGTTGCACCATGCTGCCTGTAGGACCTTGAAGAGTAATAGGTCGCCTGATGCTCCCATGTACTTAACCATTTCTGGTGTTATACCATCATGCCCTGCTGCTTTGCCCATCTTGATTTTCTCTAATGCTGCCCTCAGTTCTTCCATCTTTATGTCATCTTCACCATCATTGGTTTCCTCTTCTGTGTCAGTGGTTATCATTTCTGATGCTTCATCATGCTCACCATCCAGGAGTTCTGAGAAATATTCTTTCCATCTTTCCATTACTTCCTTCGGGGCAGTAAGCAATTTGCCTTGCTTGTCCTTTACAAATTTGAGAGGGCATTGTTTTTCCTTCCTCATGTTCTTTAGGGTCTTATAGAACAATTTCTGGTTTTCTTGTGCATCTTTTTCTAGCTTTTCTCCAAATTCTTCCCAGGACTTCTGTTTTGCTGCTAGCACTTTGTTCTTTGCTTCTGTTCTGAGTGTCACATATTCTCTATATTTTTTCCATTTGTCCTGTTGTGTTTTTAGCTCCTAAGTATTGTTTCCATGCCATTTTCTTCTCTCTTATTTTCTCTTTGACTTCCTCTGTCCACCAAGGTGTCCTCTTTCTCTGGTTCCCAAGTCGGACTTCACCGCATGCTTCTGCAGCAGCTGTCTTTATGATATCCTTGAATTTATTCCAGAGGGTTTCCAAGTCATCAGGTCGTTCTTCTGTGTTGCTCGCTGCTGTAGCAATAAGCCCCTGATATCTGGTCTTAATTTCTGGCTCTCTCAGCTTGTAGGTCCTAATGCTCATTTCTCCTGCTCGTTTACTTGGTTTCTTGCGTGATGTTGGGCAGTTCCTAGGCTGAGCAACTCTTTCAGTTGTTCGTTTGATTGTTAGCAGGTAGTGATCACTTCCAATCTCTGGCCCCCTCCAGACTCTTGCATCTCGGACATATCTGAATGAGCTTCTCCGAACAATGGCATAGTCGATCACTGACTTCTCATTCTTGGTTGGTTCACATCTAGTGTATGCATGTATGCGCTTATGGGGGAACTTTGTGTTTGTAATGATCAGATGCTGCTCACTGCAGAATCTAAGGAGTCGCTTTCCATTGTCATTGAGAGTATCTTCTCCATATCTTCCGATAACTCCACCCCATCTAGCATGGTCATTTCCAACTCTGGCATTAAAATCTCCGAGCATAATAACTTCATCTAGGCAGTCATCCACTGTCCTTTGAAGCAGCTCGAAGAATTCCTCCTTGACCTCTGCTCTCTCATCCTCATTTGGCCCATACACTATGACCAGGTTGACTATGGTTTCTCCTTCTTTTAGTTTTACAACCATAATGCGCTCCGAGACAAAGTTCCATCCCTTGATACTATCTTTTTGATTTTGGGCCACAATGCAACCCACGCCCCCTTTAGCTCTTTCAGATATGGGTACACCACTGTAGAGCAACGTGTTGCCATCGAGATCCATGACTCCTTGTCCTTTTTTCTTCGTTTCCGTTATAGCCAGGATTTCTAGTTTTGCTTTCCTCATCTCTTCCACCAGCTCCTCTTCCTTCCCATTTATACTTCTTGTGTTCCAAGTTCCATAAGTCGTAGTCCGTTCCAGTTCGTCGCCTTTAGAATCAGTCCGGTTTTCTCTCTTGTAGTTCGCGTAATCATGATTTAAAGCAAACAGGTGATTGGCCTGTTGTGCCTTTGCATGGTGGAGGGGCTGCCTCCTTACGGCCTGGACGCAATCGCGACTTTCTAAATTACCTACAAATACAGTAGCACATATTTGTATGTAAGGTCCTTTTTCCAGCGATACGGGTTCAGCACCCGTATCGCTGGAAAAAGGACCTTAGATACAAATATGTGCTACTGTATTTGTAGCTACTTTTGAAAGACGCGATTGCGTCCTTTTTCCAGCGATACGGGTTTGGTTGCCGTCACTCTACTATAGGCCTAGCGTCTGTAGTCTGTTCATTCGAATGAAACATCGCCATCTTTTAAAGTCGAAACTTTGACATTTTGACAGCATCCTTCACTCTTCAATTTATTTTTTAGAAACATGCCCGGTTGTAACTTTCAGCATTCATGGCTAGAAATGCCAGGTTATAAAACATGGATAGCGCCTGGAAAAACTGCAAATTACGCAAGTTGCACCATGTGTAAAAAAGAAATATGTTTGACCAGCATTTGAGAAAGTGCAGTAAAGTCGCATGTTATTGGAAAAAAACACCAACAACTTGTCTCTGCACATTCAAGTTGTGGTACTTGTGCGTTAATTCACCGGGTAATAATTATTTTGGAAATTTATTACCCAAACCGATCACCGTACTCTTTCTTGACTGAAAACGTGACATTTCACATTGTGAGCTCCCCCCCATTTGTAGTGTAGAATTTTTTTTTTTTTCTTGCAAATCTTATCGTGCCATTTGTCATTTGATAGCGGTCCAGAGACGTGGAAGATGAATTTACTGGAGGTGACAGATTTTACACGTAACAAAGAGAACTGTGTGAAGTTTTTGCAGAATCGGGGCATTCTACACACCGTCCGACAGTGTGCTAACAATCACCAGATGAGTTTGTCCTTGTCAGTTCGCCAAGATCGTTAGAGATGTCACATATGTACACAGGATATACCTATTCGTTCTGGCACCTGGCACAGACACATGTTAGATTCCTACATGTGTGAATTTTTGTGGCGACATCGGAATAAAGTTCGTCAGTCAGACCCGTTCGACAGTATACTGCTTGACATTGCAGAATTTTGGCCTCCTCTGTAAATTATGCAGCTACGAACGAACATGTGTATGTCCTGATATGTGCCAAGCTTCAGCGATCTTTGGTAATCTGTTCCCCTCACGGTCCTTTTCAGGGCCCACAAAACTGCGCCTACCACGGTCCTATTCAGGGCCCACAAAACCCACAAAAATGTACCTACCACGGTTTTTTTACAGGGCCCACAAAACTGGACCACGGTCCTGTTTAGGGCCCCCAAAACCAACAAAACTGTACCCTGGCAAGAAAGCCTTTATTTGTTTTCACCGCTGGGTGTGGAGGGCTGGGTGGGGAGTTGGTCCCCTCCCTCACTATACACTGATCCTTGTCAAATATTTACCTAATCAGAGCCGGATTAACGTAGTAGCAAAAGTAGCATATGCTACGAGCCCCTTTCTTTTAGGGCCCCGCGCCAATAAATATGTACATCATTTTTTGGTCATCTTCTAATACGAGCGTTGAACCAATGATCTTGTGATGTATGCCATCTTTAGCGCCTTTTCATTTGATGTCACGAAATTGTGAGAGAAATAGCATAACATGGTGACTTAGTGTGACTCTTTATTACTTTGATCTTAACTGTTTGCGTACAGAAGCAGTCATTTTCGAGAGATGGGGCCTACCTAGCTATAAATGGGTACTTAACTTTGAGTTAGGGAAGGAAAAGACAGCGAGGAAGGAAACTGGTCTCCCCACCTCTCGATGCTGGACCTAGTATGGTGAAGTCTCTAACATTCCATAACCAGCTGTAAATGGGTACCTGACTCTGATCCTGAGTTAGAGAAGGCAACGGCAGCGAGGAAGGGAACAGGTGTCACGCATCAGTCAAACCAGCTGTAAATGGGTACCTCACTCTGATCTTGGGGTAGAGAAGGCAACGGCAGCGATTTCCCTTGTTTCCGGTATACCGTTAACTTGTAGAACTGATTCAATTCCGTTCTATTGGTTTATAAACTTTTAAAAAAAAATACCGGGGGGGGGGGGGGGGCCGTCGTAAGCGTGTCAACTATGAATGCAAGAGACACGCTTTTTTTTAAACTTGCCTCCCAAATCACAATGTGAAATCAACATTTTTCGGTCAAGAAAAAGTACGGTTCTCAGTTTTGGTAATAAATTTCCAGAATTTGATTTAACCGGTGAATAAACGCACAAGTACCCAAGTTGTATTAAATCGTTCATTTCAACTGAGGTAAGTAATAAATTTATTTATCTCATTTATAAAACATATTTAAATAAGTCCAATTTATAGATAGGCCTACTGTATTTGCGTCTTTAATTTACAATATATTTAGGCTACAGTTTTACTTTTAACCATGGCCAAAATTTATAGGCCTGGTGTTTGAATGAAATTTCTTAGTTTACAACTGTTTACGGGAACATCTTTGACACAGTTTAAGATTGTCAGGAATAGAAATTGATGGCGATTCCATATCATATACCCTGTTATCAGACCCATGTCCCACTGTTCATTCTTTGGAAATAAATATATTTTGAATGATTTTTTTCTTAATGACAGCCTAAAGGGACATATCTCGTTCAACTTCTGAAGGGTTAGGGGCCTATAATTAGGATAGGCCTACATGTTTTCAATTCCAGATAACATGAATAACCGCTGATTCATGAAAGTGCCATAACTTATGTTAAATCACTGTAGGGCCAAATTAGGATGCATGAAAATTAGACTATCAAATTTGTGCATAGTATAGGCCTATGTTATGTTAAAAATAAATAGGTAAATAAGTAAAATTAAATAAAAAATTTTTAAAATATCTAAACAAACAAACGAGATAAAACAAAACAAAACCCAACAAAAACACCAAACAAAGATGGGGAAGGGGTAAAGACATGCTGTATACAGTTAGATATTTAATTGATTTTCACATATCCTATAAGAATATCATCATACCTTCACCTTCCCAATTACTATATATTAACTTTTCTTGTTCTGGTTAAATATTGTTTGACTTTATTATTCATGCGTTTAGAACTTTGACTTGGTAAATATACATAGTTAACTCATAAGTTATTTGTGTTCCTTTTTTTTTTTTTTAAACAGAAAAGAACACAACCCCAAGGAGCAGTTTTTCCCTCAGAAATATCAAAACCATCTAATACTACTCCCTCGGACACTACTTCCTCGGACACGTCAAAAACGTCTAACACTACTAGGAGACCTACAGAGTGACATCATTTGTGACCAAGGAAGAAACTCTCAGAGCTGAGATTATTTGGACTCCTTTTTCAGTGAAAAGTCACCATAGTTTTAATTCATATACAGGAATTAATAAAAATTTTCAGAAAATGTGTCCTGATAGTTCTATAGACAGACAGTTTGGTCTATCTGAAAGGAAAACTTTCTACCTGGCCTCTTTTGGACTGGCTCCATATTTCACCTCACTTCTTGAGAGCCAGCTTAGCAAGAACAGTTACATTGTTCTGTTTGATGAAAGCATGAACAAATCAATGCAGCGAAAGCAAATGGATTTCCATGTTCGTTTCTGGGATGTGAATGTGATAAAAGCACATTATCTAACGTCAAAGTTTCTTGGACATGCTAGAGCTCTTGATATGCAGACTGCATTTGATGATGCATGCTCATCATTAAATTTAGGACATTTGCTCCAACTGTACATGGATGGGCCTAATGTAAATTGGTCTTTTCATGACAAAATTAATGTGCTACTGAACCAGAACTATGGCATAGAACTACTGAATGTTGGAAGCTGTGGGCTGCACAAAGTTCATGGTGCCACAACTGAATATATGTCCATTGATTTGAAGGTTGTGTTGGGGCAACTTTCAGGGTTGTCAAAGATCTTCTTGATGGATAGGCAACATGGGACATATTTTCTTCTGTGGTATTCTTTACTCAGCCTTCACCTTTATTTCAAGACCTGAAATTCAGATTGGTGCATTTGAAACAGTAGCTGAAAATAGGTAGCATTTTCCTGTAGCACTGAAGAAAAAACAACTCAAATTGAAAAAAGACAAATCATCCTGTGTTTTGTGCGACAGAAGATAAGGCATGCCGACAGTCACCTGGCATGATACAAACAGATTTAATCTTATATCTACTGTTCACTCCAATGATAATATAAACAAGATACTGTCCTGGTCAATGAGCACATAACTACAACACTGCCAACTCTACAAAAAAAAAGATCAAAGCAAAGATCAGGATGTCAGTATAACTCTTATTGAACCTGCTATTCTTCTACGCAATGTGACACCATCAAAACCACAGGTCACAACAACACGACTTACTGAACACCACTTCATTGATAAATATGAAAGGGCAAGGTACAAACCAGACTGTAAAGTGTGTAAGGCTGTAGGGAACAGAAGCCAGACTTGCATGTACTGCCCAGATTGCAATGTACCTCTATGCCTGATACCCCGCTTCAAGTTATACCACACAGTCAATGATTATCAACGATCCAGACAAAGACTCTTGCAGAGACCTGCAGCTACAACTTCAACCCCAGTTAATGAAAAAAGCAGCTCAGACTACAACTAGAGGTACGTAACTACTCAAACATTTAAAAACGCTCATTGTCAGATGCCACAGACGGAAAGATCACTCATATAATCAAAAGTGTAAATCAATCATGAATTATCTAGCTTTACCAGAGGAAGCATTTTCATACACAAATGAATGCAAATATATATTTTCCATATTAAATAGCCATATCGTATTTTTGTAATATGTGCGTCAAAATATGTACGCAACAAGCAGCTCTTTAAAATCCCCCTGACATCCAGCTAGCAGAAGAAGAGCTACAGGTCAGCTATGAAATACCAGTTAAGGAAGAAATAAAGTTTCAAAGAGATGGAAAAGCAGTTGGTACAGGAGACATTCCAGCAGAGGCCATCAAAGCAGATGTTCACATCAGAGAAATAGCACCAGAATGGAAGGAAGGGTATCTGGTTAAGTTGCCTATGAAAGATTTACAAGAGTGCACAAATTATAGGGAAATAATTTTACTATCAGTGCCAGGAAAAATATTGAACAGGACCATCCCAGAGAGATTTAAAGAGTCCATAGATAGACAACTAATGAACAAGCAGGTTCTCAACAAAACAGACCCTATACAGACCAGATAGCCACATTGAGAATAATAGTGGAACACAGTTTAGAATGGAACTCACCTCTTTACATTGGATTTGTGGACTATAATAAGATATTTGGCAGTGTAGAGAATCACTTTGGAAATTGATGAAGCATAGAGTCCCTGTGAAAATCATCAACTTAGAAAAGAGAACTTACGAAGACATGACATGCAGAGTTCTTCATGAAGGACAGCTTAGAGAACTGTTTCGGATAAGAACTGGGTGTGACAGGGATGCATTGTCACCATCTCTCTTCCTATTGACTGTAGATTGGGTTATGAAAACATCAACAGAAATAGACTTTACTTTTTATTCGTTCCACTTCTACCCTGGGGTGTAGAGGTTTGCCAGTGAGAGTTTCATATTGTTCTATCGGCTGTCTTCCTCCTAGCCTGGTTCCAGTTTAGTACTTGATCCTACAGAGATTGTCTGATGTTGTCCTCCCAGTGAACTCTGGGTCGTCCTGGAGGTCTGGGTCGTCCTGGAGGTCTGGGTCCTTGGCTCTTGGTTCCCCGTATTAATCATGGTAGACGATCTTCTCCCATTCTGCAGACATGGCCAAACCGTCGTAAGTGAGACTGTTCCACTTGGGTCTGCCGGGACTGGGTTTTGACACCATGGCGTATAGCCTGGTTGTGGCCCATGTCTATTCTTACTTCAACCGCCTTCCTCAGATACCTCATATCTGAGGTTTGGAGCTGGTTTTGTGCGTTGTACTCATTGCCCATGACTCGCATCCATAAGTCAAGACTGGAACACAGAGGTGGAACGATGTAATGTCATCTTCATCTTCTTGCCAATCTCTCTTATGCTAAAGAATCCTCGATTTATGGCCTGAAAAAGTCTACCAGCTGCTGCTCTTTGGGTAGCCAACTTGTTCTTTGATGCCTCCCTTCCAGTATATGACAGCTCCAAGGACCTGTTCTCCCAGTATAATCTGATGCCTTTTCCTCTTATATCAAGAATTGGACTTAACAATACATTAATCTTATAAAACATTCATTGTTTCATTTTAATGTCTTATCTTCAGTGGTTTGTGTCTGTAGAATGGATGTCAAGATTTTGATATATAATAATTGATTCTGCTGTGTATCAAAAGGCATGCGCATTGTGTTTGAAAAAGATATGTGTGTGGGTACTTCCAGCTGGGGTACTAACAATGTACTATACTTTTGTTAAAGCGCTTTTGAAAAGTGGAAAAGATGCAAACATATTAATGAAAAGAATAGAACAGTTGTATGTAAGAGAGAAAATAATTATTCTGTGCGTTATTTGTTATTCTGTTTTTTGTTATTTTGTTATTCTGACACCACCTTTGAGGAAATTTCTGATAAGCAGAAGTTCTTCAGATGGTAACAGTGACTTCTACTTATCGAGGCTGCATATTTAGAAAGAGAGAGATGATGATGATGATGAAGATTTGAAAATAATTGATAGGCCAGTAAGTGCGTAAGAATGTCTCATTGGTATTGTGTGAATAATTTTGTTGTGTAATCTCCTTATGTTCATTTAAATCATTACTGTACCATTATCATTTAATCATATTATCAGTAATAATAATAGCCTGTCTCTTTGTCTTTCTTTTTTTATTTTTATTTTAAAGTAAAATATTTCTTTTCCTTGTTGATAATTTGTGCAGGTACTAAAGTATATTTTCAACATTCTTGAAGTTAACGGCGCACTTTGTATAATTAATTTCAGGCCCTTCGTAGGTCTCATTTGGATGAGCTTTTTGGGCCGAACTCACCCCCTGGCTATTTGGATTTGGAAACCCTGGTGTGTGCTTGCAACAATAGCTTTCCCTACTGTCAGCCACTTTGTTTGTGCATGTAACTTTGTGTATTTACATGTAAACTTCTTTGTTGGTTTCGCTTAGTTATAAAAAAGTGTTGAGTATGTTTTATGTTGCACAGTAACTGATACTGCATTTTAAAAAGTTAGTTAGTCCCATAGCAGATACTGCTGTAGGGGAGTGAAGTGTTACGGACTTCACTATACTAGGTCCAGTTTTGAGAAGTGGGATGACCAGTTCCCTTCCTCGCTGTTTAGACTGGAACGTGTTTCAAACCCGGCACCTTTGCTGCGAGAGACCAGCACTCTAACCACAATGCCAATGGGACGTTCAATACTGCATTACATCTTACACAGTTTTTGTTTTGCTCAAAATACAATTTATCTTTGTTAATTTCTCTTTGAATAGAGACTGAATATCTTCTTTTTTTAAATCATCTTCAGACATCCCCTGGCAAAAATATCTGGGGGTCTCCATCAGGAAACAGTTTATTTCAGAAACCAGTGAACAACACCTTACAAGCCCTCTTTGACTGCGCTAAGCAAGCAGCTGTCAGGGATTTTCCAGGGGTAAATTGATCTCATATTTGTATGTACTGCTAGACTTCAAGGTCTTTCCAAGTCGTTATCGATGTCATGCCTGTTTACATTTCCCTTCGTCATGTTTAAGTCTCAAGTCAGTTTCTAATGCCCCACATTACTTCTTAACAGCTGGTTCCCTAAATGTGTGTTTTATCTGAGGCTCGCATGACTGACAGTTATCATCAGTTGCCATCTCCACAACGAAGGTTGGCTGTAATGGATCTCCAACGTCTTCTGTCTCTTGTCTTGGTGGTACACTCTGATAGACTCTTTCCCGTCCATCTCTTGATGTTATCTTCCCACTTATAGCGCTGTCTTCCCCTTGCACGTTTGCCTTCAACTCTCCCTTCTGTTATGGTCTTCTGCAAGGTGTTATGCCTTTTTATGTGGCCAAAGTATTTTAGCTGCCGAACTTTGACCTCTCTCATTAGTTCTCTTTTCATACCTAGATTTTCTAGGACCTCCTTATTTGTTTTCATCTCTTTCCATGAGATACGCCCCATTCTTCTATATATCCACATGTCAAGAGCCTCAATTCTTTCTTCCAAATGCTTATTCATCGTCCATGTTTCTGCACCATACAGAAATGCAGAATATATATAACACTTTATGATTCTCAGTTTTAATTTATGAGATAACTGTTTGGATGTCAGTATATGTTTCATGTTGTTGAATGTAGCTTTGGCCATTCCTATTTTCTTCTTGATTTCTGTTTCACATCTGCCATCTTCTGTTATTATATGACCAAGATATACGTAGCTCTTGACTTGTTCCAGGATTTTCCCATTTACGCTTATCTTTAATGTGGGTTTATCGTCTGTTTTGCTAATTATCATAGTTTTAGTTTTCTCAATATTAATGTCGAGTCCATATTCATGACTTATACTGTTCACTTGCTTCACTAGTTCTTGTAACTCCTGTTCGCTTTCAGCTAACAACACGGTATCATCTGCATATCTAAGGTTGTTTATTGATCTTCCACTGATGTTCAGTCCTGGTATTTCCTGTATCTGTTTGAAAATTTTTTCGGTGTATAAATTAAATAGGCAGGGGGACAGCACACAACCTTGTCTGACACCTCTTTTTATGTCTATGTATGGTGAATAATTCCTTCCCGATCTTACTGTGGCAGTTTGCTCCCAATAAAGGTTACTGAGTATTCTTATATCTTTTCCATCAATACCTATGTCTTTGAGGCATTCAATTATTTTCTCATGATGGATTCTGTCAAAAGCCTTCTTATAGTCAATGAAGCACATATACATACTTTTTTGGACCTCTGTATATTTTTCTGCTAATCTTCTTAGGCAAAATATTGCCTCTCTTGTTCCACTGTTCCGTCTAAAACCAAACTGTTCTTCTTGGATTTCGCTGTCTACTTTACTTTTTATTCTTTCCTGTATGATTTTGAGCAGTATCTTAATTGCATGACTCATCAGGCTGATTGTTCTGAAGTCTGAACATTCTGTTGCATTTGGTTTTTTGGGCAATGTTATAAAAACTGATGTCTTCATGTCGTGTGGTAAATATCGCTGTCTACTTTACTTTTTATTCTTTCCTGTATGATTTTGAGCAGTATCTTAATTGCATGACTCATCAGGCTGATTGTTCTGAAGTCTGAACATTCTGTTGCATTTGGTTTTTTGGGCAATGTTATAAAAACTGATGTCTTCATGTCGTGTGGTAAATATCCTGTATTGTATATATCATTGCATATTTCTGTGATTGTATCTATACCAAAGCTCTCCAGAGCTTCTATCATTTCAATTTTTATGTTATCCATGCCTGCTGATCTTCCTTTTTGTATCATATGAATGGCATTCTCTACTTCTGATCTGAGAATGTTTGGGCCTTCATTAGAATCTGGTGATGGTTTTTTACCTCTGCTGTCCTCGAATAGTTCTTTTACGTATTCTGCCCATCTGTTTGATATGTCTTTCTCATCAAGTAATATTACACCATTTTTGTTTTTGATACAGCTTCCTCCTTGTGCAAACCGCGACCGATTTGATAATTTCTTTATTTCTTCATGCATATCTCTTGTCATGTGCTTTGCTTCCAAGTCTTCTATTTCCTTACATTTTGTTTCTATCCACCGTTCTTTTGCTTCTCTACACATAGTACGTATGTCATTGTCTACTGTTTTATATTCTGGAGTGTTTTTTGCTTTCTTTCTTTCTGCCATTTTATTCAAGATGTCATCTGTCATCCAAATTTGATTTTTCTTAGACTCCTTTTTAGGTAAATTTGCATTTGCTGATTGTATGCTTGTTTTTAAGCATTCCCATTTTGCGGTTGCTTTTTCTTCTGGGTTTTCTCTTCTATACTGCTCCATGCTTTCTGTCAATAACTGTTGGTATTTATTTTTGACGTCGATTAAATATTTCTGTTTTATATCTGGTTGTTTCAGCGCTGATATTTCTATCTGGGGTTCCTCCTGTCTTCTGTTTCCTGCTCTTTTCAGCTTTATATTTACTTTGATGACAACTGGATTGTGATCTGAATTTATGTCGGCGCCAGGATGTGTCTTTGCACTTGTGACACTGTTCTTAAATCTATGTTTTATCATGATATAGTCGATTTGATTACGTGTTACATCTCCTGGGCTTTTCCATGTGTATAATTTCCTTGGGTGGTGTTCAAAAAAAGGTGTTACATATGACCAGCTGGTTTTCTTCACAGAACTGGATAAGTCTGTCTCCTCTATCATTTCTTGTCCCTAATCCATACTGTCCTACTATTTTCTTAACTAATAAAACGGTATTGAATCAGTTTTACAAATAACAGTTCACATGATATTTTCTTGTATTTTCCTTTTCCTACTTTTGCATTCATATCACCCATTACTATCAACACATCTGTAGATTTGACTGGTTTAAGTGTGTGTTGTAGCTCTTCATAGTATTCTTCTATTTCTTCCTCGCTGTAATCTTTAGTTGGTGCATAAGTTTGTAAGATTGATATGTCGAATGGCTTTGCTCTCATCTTTAGTAACATCATTCTGTCATTGTGTGTCCAGTATCCACATACGTATTTTTCTAACTCCTTCTTTATCAACATTCCTACCCCTCTTTCGTGTTTTTCTCCTCCTGAGTGTATAAGCGTGTACTGGTCTCTTGTTATGTAGCCTGTATCCAAAAGTCTTGCCTCTGCAACTCCCAGTATATCGAGTTTCATGTCGGTTGCCTCTAATATAAGATTGTCCAGCTTTCCTTCTCCGTTTAGAGTTCTAACATTCCATGTTCCTATTTTTAGGCTTCTCCTACTAGTTTTTAGGTGGTCTTTCTCAGAATGCTCCCTTTCAACAGAATTTAAGGAACACTCGTCATTATGTACTTCCTTACTCATTAGAGGAGTTGCCTCTTCCCTGTTAATTTGTACAGTAGATTCTTCCCCAGGGGACAGAGAGTTCTCTACATATCGGTTCTTATCTTGTTGTTGTGATCCCATTACGTTCTGTAGGAAGTACGTGGTAAGGCCCCAATCTCTTCCACGGTGGCTAGCCATTGTCTTTTTCTATGTCCGACATGCCTCTAGTGCGCCACACACTTTGCTGTTTCACTTTGCGAGCCGTTGATCTTCTCAGATTCCTCCGCCTCACTCACCGTCTCAGTCTTTGTGTACTAGGGATGGACATTCCCTTGAGTAAGATTGCTCCTACTCCACCCATGTAGTTTAGCCAGTCAGCCAAGACTGTTGCCCGGGATGTGGCCACCGCCGTACACAAGCGGTATTCGAGGAGCCATACATGAGCTAGACAAAGAGAGGAGAACCAAATAGGATCCTGACTATCCTAAAAAGGACATGGCTGTCTCTCACCGTGAGGTACTATCCCTCTCTCTTTATCCTACATCCCTGACAATAGTGAAAGCGAAAAGGAAGCCATTGCCATGAAAACGGATGCCCTGATCGCAAAACCAGAATAGGATTCTGGAACATCAAAACTATAAATGAGGAAGGAAAACTGAGGCAGATCACAACAAAAATGAGAAACTACAGATTACGTATAATGGGAATAAGTGAGAACAGATGGACCGGGACAGAGAATAAAAACAGGAGAAACGGTACTTTTCTCTGAAATAAACAATAAACGCTGCGGTACAAAACACCAAAATTTTTCTAAGTCCACAGCGCTGAGTTTTTCTGGTGTACTAGTGAAAGGGCTGCGACTCTGGGGCAACAGGCGATGTATACTATAGGGAGTGTGTCAGGTACAGAATTTCAGTGGCTTGCGGCGCGCAGTGGCTAAGGCTCGTTAGCTGCGCGCTCGTGTCTCAGTGTGTGTCCTTAGTTGTGAAGGGCGACGGAACGAACGGAATAATTTGTCTTCTCATTGTTACTTTCACAATTGCCCCCACGGCTGGCGTTGTGGATTTAAAAGTTGCTACCGTAAGTGAAATGGGTTCATTTTCGATACAAGACAACAGGAAGCTGAGACGCTTGGGAGTCATGACCCAAGTGGGCCTGCCCCCCTTAGAGTGCAAAGGAGTAATCGGGCCGAAACACTTGTCAGATGGGGGGACTTCTTCTGATGATCAGATTGCTTCCTGTTGTATCGCTCTGTAAAGAGTTTCCTATCATCATGGAGAGCACAATGAAGGCATAGCCATCCTGTCTCTTCTTTTCCTAGATATCCCAAGCATGATTTGCTGCTTTCCTTATATATTGTTGAAATGGTGTTCAATTTCTGGTCAACATCATCAGTCGCTGTCTTTTCCTGGCTGTTGGCAATTTGATATCATCACTTTATATCAACCTCAAAAGCTTTTCTGGTTAGAGAGTTCTTCAGTTTGATGATGTCAAACCGATTCTGTTTAGTTTCAACTGGTTCAGCAGCTGTGAGTTTCTTCTGCGTTCGTCCTGAAAAGGACGTTTGTTACAATGTGTAGCCGTTTACAGCAAAACTGCGATATTTGCGCTTTCGGCCCGACACATCCGTTTTCAGCATGGCATTTTTGGGACCGGGTTTGCCTTCCCTCTTCGTTCCCTACTTTCTCGTCCAGACTGCAGTGATGCAGCCTGTTTCCAGGACTACCACTTGGAGGGGGAGTAGGGTCTTGGTCAGCTGACCCTGACGCAAGCAGTCAAGATATGAGTCGCTGACTGCGTTCATCTCTTTTGCTGCGTCTTCGGTCCCTGCACTGAGTTTCATTTTCACTCTTACTACTACTAATTGGTGATCGCTTCAAACATCTTGTAATGAATGCCTCCATCTACCATTGATCATAATGTTGTCTGTCTGGTTTCTCTCCTGGCAGTTGGTGATTCCCATGTTAATTTGTGAATATCTTTGTGTGGAAAAAGCGTTCCTTCCGTGACAAGTTGTAAATACTGCAGAAGATTATTCGTTTATCCCCATTCTCGTTTGCTGTTCCGCTGCTGCATTTCCCCATTACTCTTTCATTATTTGTATTGTGTGCTCCAACTTTCGCATTGAGGTGTCCCATAACTATGATAAGATCATATCTATGTGCGGTTTCCATTTCCTTTTGTATCAGTTGATAGAATTCATCCTTGACCACTTCATCACTGTCATTTGTTGGTGCATACCATTGTATTATTGTAGTGGTGAATCTCCCTCTGTCTTGTTCTTATCAGTTGATAGATTTCCATTCCATTAATGACCTTTCTATTCCTTTAGGATAATGGCAACGCCTTCATTGTGCTGTCCATCAACTCTTCTCCAGAGTGAAGTACTGTTTCTCCTGTTGCTGTTTTTTAGTCTCCCTGTCCCAGTCCATCTGCTCTCACTTATTCCCAGTGTCGCGGGATTTCTCCCCTTGCTCTGCAGTGATGGTCCTACAGTGACCAAAATTCAGTGACTGCTGAGGGTCTTCAGAGGTATCTACCTTTCGCTCAAGATTACTCTTGGCGGAGATTTGAATTGAAGAATGATGCTTCAGTTCTAGGGAGCCTCCCAGGAATTTAACTGATTCCGTACACAAGATCTTTAAAAAACGCAATGGCCGACCGCTGTGATCGCAAGATCTTTTAAAAGACGCTGATTTATTTCGTTGTTTCTTTCTATTCTGATATTTTATACTGCCCGGAATTTATCTCGAACGGAAGTAAACACAAAACTGGGCAAAATTCAACAAGCTTCAACGTCTTTTATTTGCGTTTGAAGGGATTTTTTCACATTTATCTTCATCTTTAATCGTGTTTTGTCGTATCGCCATAATGGCCGAAAAACACACAGGATATGTTACTAATATGTGAACAGTGAACAAACTGTGTGATCAACCATAACTTTCTTACTTTTTCTGTGTTTCTAAATGGATTACCTGCACAAAGAGAGCAGTGAAACTGTATTGTGATAACAATTTATGCTACAAGCCTTACGTAAGTCGAAAATTTTTGTTCAAAATTTCAAGTTATCTTTTTTCCATGTACATGTTATCTGTTATAACATAAACATAACATAAAATTAGCTAGAAAGGCATATGGATTTATATTGTTCATCCAATGTACTTTAATTTGATATATAATATGTTATACTTAACTCATGATTAGACACACATTGTCAGTAAACGTAAATTATGTATGTGTAAATTTTTGGGGCTTAAAAATAATTCCGTCCAGAGCTGAAAATAATTACGTACGGAAAGAGTTAAGAAATCAAGCACCACAGCTGATATTATCAAAGTCGTAATGAACTTTGGTATCTTACAGACCTTCTATGAGGAGAAGAGCATTTTGCTTGTTTGATGAGATGGTCCAGTGCCTAAGACCTGTCTGATGTTGATGTCTAGCTTTGGCTGAAGGCCACTTATACCACACACTTGTTCCACAGACTAGTACCACCAATTGGTACCACTGACTAATATCATGAAATGAAAGAGAAACAAATGTCCCTCCTGAGTATTGGGTCTCCTGACACGAAAATCAGGTGTCCCTTCCTTTCATTCCCCCATCCCATCCACCTCAGAACTTTACCCTCTCTGAGCATTAATGTTAATCCCAGTGAGTGGAAAACACCCATTGCTTTTTTTTTTTTTTTTTTTCGTACGCCCGCTAATACTCGAGGCGAAATCTCAGGTTATTATTTATGTCTAGCCTGACATTGATTTTACGTGAGTATCCCTTTATTTCTTGTACAGAGACAGGTGTCCCTCGCCATTCAGGCAAATACTCGCCGATTTCGGAGGTACCCATTGCAGCTGGGTCGGCTCAGGAGCCGCCAGTCCCTGGTCGACGACACTTCTTCAAATGTCCTCGCCAGGTCTCGAGTTAATCCAGTCCAAATCCCGGTCGACGAAAAATCCTCAAATGCCGTCGCCCGACAGACAGTGGCGGGACAACACCTTATTGACTGGGGGCTGCCCAGCTTGAAGCGGGCGGTAGCTGTCCAGTGAGATCCTAGAACCTCTCCCACTGTCAGAAGTAGCCCCTGGCGCCATGCCCTACGCCAATTGGGCAAAATGCTTATAACCGGTAACTGCTACTTCCCGTGTTTTGCCGACACCTATAGGGTGAAGCTGGAGTGTCCTCTCCAGGGTGCGAGCTTGGGCACAGTTATATGGAGATCAAGCTGTTGCCCATGCAGCATGTTCCCCCTCTCCACACAGCTGGTAGATCCAAAGGAACGGCAGTAGCCAATACAGTTTGGTACCAGCCACGTCTCAGGAGTTGCCAGAATAATGTCGAATCGACATTATACTGCCTTAGGGACTCCGACTCCGGATTTATCCTCAGGGTTTACTCCCGAAGCCAATTCCATAAATGGATATTCCCGCAAGGCAGCGGTGGTTTGAATTCAGAGTTCCTCCTCTTAGATAAGCTACCAACCAAGGATCATGAGCCCTATCTGCCCGAAGCTGCTGGTTTTAAGGCGCCAGTCGCTCACCTTTGCCCCTTCTCCTGTCAGTGAAAACAGTTTCGCCGGGCTCAAATTGAGCCACACGTGAAGGCCGGGAGCTGGACTTGGTTGTCAGAGGCTGCTTGAGGCACGTGCCATAGAAGCATTTATCTGCAGTGAGAGCTTATCCTCACTACAACTGCCGGCTGTAACAACCTTTGGAACCAGTATTTTATATACCACTATGTTTTTAATTCCTTTTCAATACTTTGTCAATTTCCTTTGTGTCTTTTTGTAATAATAGGTCTGTCATGATGCTAGATCTACACCAGCCCAGCCACCACATATGCCTTTGCCTGCTGAAGTACCAACCTTAGCAGAAATTGAGCATAACATGATGGCCCGTGAAAACCAGAAACCTCGTGTGTTGACAGCGGAGGAACTAGAGAGACAGTTGAGAGGGGATCCGCCCTTGTCACAGGAGCAAAAGCTGAACTTGACTATGCCAGCACATATCCCACCAGTTGGTACTGCAGTTGCATTCAGAAAGCAGGTTAGCATAACAGCAAATTATATTGCATGTGTTGTGATAATTGACAACACATTTTAGGTCGACAAATAGTGGTGTGGTTCAAATTTAAGGGTTGGGTATATGACTGAGTATATGTGTGCAAGTTATCACATGCAGGATATGTGTTAAAAAAAAAACATATCTACAAATCCACGTCTATTTGTATAAGTAAGAGACACTGCTGTAGAAAAACAGTACCCACTTTGTGCATTTCATACACTGATACATTTAACAGTTGGTGTTATGTTACGCATTATTTGTGCACGACAGTGACAGCATTAATCATTCTTACCTTGCAGCAGAACATGGCCAGCTTCTTGAACTCTTATATGGCTAGAGTTGAGAGGTGATGTAACACGTTCATAAGAAAAATAAGCCCTTTTCCTTTTGTCATCAGTTCCACAGTAGTGATCTTTTCATACCACTTCAATCCTTCTATCCCATGCAACCACCCATTTATGAAAGTCTGTAGCTTTTTTTTTTTTTTTTTGGGTCGCCATGTTTCAGAGCCATTCAGTAGGACTGACTTACCATTTTGAATTATATATTCTGATTTTTGTGATGGACTTGATTTCTTTTGATTTCCTTGTATTTCTTCATTTTCTTTTATTTCCCAGTGCATTGAAAGCTCTTCTTTGATATCATTGTCTGTCCCTCCAACAGTGTCTGTGTTGCTACTAAGGTATATGTATGATTCTACATCTTGTAGTGGTGTTTGTTCCTGCTTTTTCGATGACCATAGTCAATTTTCTCTGGAGAATCGTCTCATTTTCGAAATGGGTTGTATTTCTCCTAATGGTCTTAATGTCCAACATCATTTTGCTTGACTCTGTTATTCATTGGCTTTCCTGTATTTCAGACTTCTTTATTTCATCCATCGCTTTTTTCACGATCTTTCTTTTCACAACATACTTTAAAAAAATTAGTTTTGTGTTTCCATTTGCGTATTTTTATGACGTCACTTTTATTCATCGCTGTTGGACGCCATCGGGACCAGTGTTCATTACGTGCCCGAATTAGTGGAGAGTCTAATAGCAGGACTTCTTGTTTTTTAATTCCATTTTCTGCTTTTGATTTTCGTTGATTGTTGAATTTCTTGTATTGATTAATTCTTTTCGGTTGTGTAGTTTCCTTGCTTTATTATTGCTCTTCATTTGTGTTAATATATATTATGTGATTGCCGTCTATAATCTATATTTCTTGTCTGTCTTGCCTTTTTGTAACGCTGACGACGGGTGAAACCCGAAACGTCCCTTGTTTCCTGTGAACTGTTAATTTGTAAAACTGATTCATACCATTTTATTTGTTTATATATATATATATATATATATATATATATATATATATATATATATATATATTGTGGAGAGTTATCTACCCTTCCAAGATGGAGGTGAAATTCGTTTCTCGCCTTAGACGCCGAAAGAAAAACATCAGGAATGTGTATATTTCGATGGATAGTACCATGTTATGTTAAATTATAGAATAAAAGATACACCAGAGTATCTAGTGGTGTAGATATTTTCCTATAACTGACCTCGAAACCCTCGAATCGGTCGGTTGGATCGGAGGGTTGATCAGTGAGTTAACAATTCACTATCGTAAAACAAGCTATTGTTACCGAAACAGAACCAGGCTTGACAGTAAACATGACTCACTCTAATATCTTGGGGGCTAAGGAGATTTTTAAAATTGGATACTGGAATGTAAGAACTATGTATCAAGACGGAAAATTGGAAGAAGTAATTAAAGAAATGGATAATTATAAGTTGGACTTATTGGGTGTCAGCGAGTGTAGATGGACGGGGAAGGGCATAAAATATATTTCAGAAGAAAAAAAGCAAATTATATATACTCTGGTAGTAATGATAATCGTCACACAGAGGGAGTAGCCATCCTAATGACACAGAAAGCAGCAGCATCGCTTATCAGCTGGGTACCTATTAATGAGAGGCTATTATTAGCTAGATTTCAGACACGATTTTTCAAGCTCTCAATTGTACAATGTTATGCACCAACTAACGACGCTCTTGATACCACAAAAGATGACTTCTATGAAGCACTTCTAAGTACCATCAACACAATACCCAAGCATGACATAATAGCAGTCATGGGTGATTTTAACGCCAAAGTAGGTGACAACAACGATGGAGTACAAAGATATCTCGGTACTCATGGCATAGGCTGTATGAATCAAAATGGCGAAAGACTTCTAGAACTTTGTGAAATATCAAACCTCGTTGTGGCAGACACCATCTTTCCACATAAGAATATCCACAAGATAACATGGAATTCACCTGATGGCAGAACTAAGAACCAGATAGATCACTTCTGCATAAGCGCTAAATTTCGCTCATCAGTTCAAGACGTCAGAGCATACAGAGGTGCAGAGATCGGAAGCGATCATAACCTCTGCATAGCTAAACTGAGAATTAAACTGAAGAAGTTATACCAACAGAATAAAAATAGAAGAATAGATGTACACAGACTGCAATCAAATGATATAAAGGAGGAATATAATGTCAAAATGAACAACTATTTCGATGCTTTAGGCAAAATTGACAACGATATCACCACCAAGACAATCAATACTAAATGGGAACAACTGAGAACAGCAATGACAGAAGCAGCAGTAGCGACCACCGGATACCTAGTACATAAAAAGAAAAAATGGATGAGAGAAGATACTTGGGATAAAATACAAGAAAGGAAAACAGCAAAACTTAAACTACTAGCGGCAAGTACACATAATGCAGTTGAATCTTGCAAACTAACTTATAACTTGTTAAATAAAGAAGTGAAGACAAAAACTCGAAGAGATAAAAGACATTTCATCAATGAACTGGCCGTAGAAGCTGAAAATGCTGCAAGAACTGGTAATAGTAGGTGCCTTTATCAGATTACAAAACAACTATGTCACCAGCCTACTGCTATGGAAACACCTGTTAAAGGTAAATTAGGGAATTCAATACCAACAGAAAAAGAACAAATGAAGAGATGGGCTGAGCACTTCATGGAGGTGCTAAACAGACCACCACCAACAGTAACACCTGATTTTAATAATGAAACACCCACAACCACCTTGCCAATAACTTGCGATGAATTCACGCTGGACGAGATCAAACAAGCCGTTAAAAGATTTACAAATTTTAAAGCTGCTGGAGTTGACGAAATTTCAGGCGAAATGATTAAAGCAGTTAATGACAACAACCTCTTGAGAATTTTAGATATTATAAATGAAGTATGGAGAGAAGAACAACCACCACAACAATGGAAAGACAGTATTATTGTAAAGTTACCGAAGAAAGGTGATCTATCAGACTGTAATAACTGGCGTGGTATATCTCTATTATCAGTACCTGGAAAATTATTATGTTGCATGATGTTAGAAAGACTTAAATTGCATGCTGACGAAAAGATCAGAGAAGAACAAGCGGGTTTCAGGCCGAAACGATCATGTATTGATCAAATATTCACACTAAGAACAATTATAGAAGAATCAGTGGAAAGGCAATCGCCACTTATTATCACCTTCGTCGATTTTCAAAAAGCCTTTGATAGTCTACACCGCCCATCATTGTGGAAGATACTTACAATCTATGGTTTTCCAACAAAATATGTGAATATAATCAAAGCGCTATATGACAATGCAAGATGTTGTGTTAGAACAAATAAAGGGAATACAGAATGGTTTACAGTAGAAACAGGGGTGAAACAAGGCTGTATTATGTCACCACTACTTTTTGGAATAGCTATTGATTGGGTTATGAGAAACTATACCCACAATGAACAATTGGGTATAAAATGGACAAATGGAAAATTCCTGGGGGACTTGGATTTCGCAGATGATGTAGCATTCTTAAGTTCAACACCAAGACAATCCCAAGAAGCAATAAATAATTTGTGTCATCTCTCGATTAAAATAGGTCTCCAAATAAATGCCTCTAAAACTAAAGCTATGAACTTTTCTAACGAGACCTTTGATATCATCTTGAACGGGGAAAAACTACAGAAAGTTGAAAGTTTCAATTATTTAGGCAGTAAAATGACTCAGGATGGTGACACAACAAGAGAAATCCATACTAGAATTGCTTTGGCAGCTAGCGCCTTCAATAGATTATCTAACATTTGGAAATTACGATCATTGAATATACATACCAAGCTTCGTCTGTTTAATTCAAATGTTATCTCAGTGTTAACATACGGCTGTGAGAGTTGGAAAATAACAAAATCATTGGAGAACAAGCTGAATACATTCAAGAACAAATGTCTTAGAAAACTCATGAACATCAGTTGGAAAGAATTCAAGACTAATCGACAAATAAGAGAAGACTCTAGGCAGAAATATGTCTCCGACTATATAAGGAAAAGACGATGGTCTTATATCGGTCATGTCCTACGAATGCAAAACAACAGAATACCACTACAGGCGCTCACTTGGGTTCCTGAGGGTAAGAGGAAAAAAGGAAGACCAAAAGAAACACTCAGAAGAACAATAATAAGAGAAGGAAGAACGTTGGGCCTAAATAATGTGCAAGAGCTAAGAGGAGTGGCGTCACAACGAACAACCTGGAGAGCACTGGTTTCTGCCTTATGCGCCGTGTTTGGTGCTTAAAGAATTTATTATTTATTATTATTATTATAATATATATATATATATATATATATATATATATATATATATATATATATATATATATATATATATATATATATATTTCCTTACCAGTTTTACAGCAGCCCCTTAACTTGTTTGTTCAAGTGCAGCATTGTTATCATTTCCTGAATTTATTTTCATTATCTTTGTTTTCCCCCTGTGTATTTTCAGACACACTTTCCGTGACCTGTTATCTAGTATGTTCATTTTTACTTCCATCTTCTTCTTCTTCCTCGTTCGTCCTGAAAAGGACGTTGGTTGCGTTGTGTCTGTTTATGCCGGAGCTGCGATTTCTGCACCTTTCAGCCGACACATCCGACTTCAGCACGGCATTTTTTGGGACCGGGTTTGCCTTCCCTCTTCGATCCCTACTCTCTCAGCCAGACTGCAGTGATGCAGCCTGTTTCCAGAACCACCACATGGAGGTGGGGTAGGGTCTTGGTCAGCTCTGGTTCGCTGACCCTGACGCAAGCAGTCAAGCTATGGGTCGCTGACTGCATTCTCTATTGCTGCATCTTTGGGTCCCTTACTTCCATCTGATTACGTTTTTGGTACAGAAGAGCCAAGTGATTGGCAAAATCTAGTCCACTGGATTCCATTTCTGTTGGCTGAAGTCAATGTTTTCATAACCCAGTCCATAGGCAGTAGGAAGAGAAATTGTGGCAAGTGGCAGTCCTGTCACAGATCTTACGTGCAACTATTATTATACCTGGTATATACATGGAGGCATATCTTGAATCATCTGTATGACCAGCTAAGCACAATGCTACAGTATTCAAATGTGGAAGTGAACTGTCTGTGAGGCTAATTACACCCTCATTGACTCTTGAAATCATCCACACACTTCCAGGATTCCCCCAATGGTGAAACATGTTGAGAAGCCAGCATTGCACACTAAGCTTAGAGGAGTCTCTTGAGTCCCAGACGAAACTAGCTTTTACCTGGATGGATATGTATGAAGGCATATCTGGAGCCATCCTTATATGACCTCCAGCACAATGCAACAATATATGTACATGGAAGTGAACCTATGTTTGTGAGTTGGTCTGTTTCACAACGCGGCCATCTGTATAATTCTGAGTAACTCTGACCACACCGCGCGCCATACATTGTAAGAACTGTATGATACATTGGCCAATGGAATGACTTTTTTATTCGTGTGTTTACTACTCCCTTGGACAGTCAAAATGGCTAGGACCTATATGTGCAACCGAGTGAAGGATGCCATTTAATTACATAAGTAATAAAGAAGTACCACCTGGAAGAGGTCTCTAATTCTACAACAGGAATGTTACTTTAGAGGTAGGTGTAAAGACTTCCACGAAAAGTAGTTTATTAAGAGAGATATATTGAGTGGAAAGGCTTCGACACATCAGGTTAGTCCCTGATTTAGGTATTTAAAATATGCATAGAATAAAATACACTTAGGAGACTAAAAGATTTTTAGCTAGGAAGATAAAGATTAATTCAGGGTATACTTTAAGCCTTAGATGAATAAAATCGCTCCAGAAATAAGAAAGATAAGGGGGAAACTAGTTTTTCATAATTGAACAGAGACACAAAATATGCCTCATTTTGGGATTCGCAATACCCCGTTAGCCCCCTGCTTTCTGATACGCCGGATGTGCTAGTATAAATAGACCTTGCCCTTGCTAAATTGGGGCCATAAGATTTGAAAAACACAGCGAGCAGAAAGAAGCGGTAACTTGTAAATGAAGAATGCCTTTGCCAATTGTACCTGAGAGCAGATTAAGTTTGCCATTAACAGCTCATCTGTGTGTGCCTAAGGGTAAGAAAGATATATATATATATATATATATATATATATATATATATATAATTTGCTATTGATTCACTACAGTGTGTTGGTAAGTGTGTAGACGAGTTTCTGCAACCATTGTGTAATTTCTGAAGGACTTACCTGCCTGTATACATTCAAATTAAATTGAGAATGATAGCAGAAGTGTGTCTGTAGGTTTGGAAAAGCATTTAAAGAATTATTTCTTGTTGGAATGGGACACATACCCAGAACATAAGAAAGAAGGACAGAAATTGTTTTAATGTATGGATCAAGGTATTACTTAGTATTTTATACTAGACCAAATCATTGTATGGAGGCGGATCATGGACAGATGGACCTAACTAAGCTTTTAAAAGGAAAGTGTAGTCACGGTGAACTGGATGTGGGTAGTGCTGGTATATATTGTCCTGTGCATTTGCTAGCACATTATCTGACACTGTCTATCGTCCCCATCTTGTGTAATAATGGAATAGTGATGGACCATATAGGGGTTTCGTTTATTTTTGTTTCAGGTTCTATCCTGACAACTACAAAACAAAAACTTTATAGAGTCATCCACCTCTGCTGGACTCTGTGGTGCAAGTGCCCTTGTGGTTAACAGGGCCAGATATCCAGCTTCCACCGCCCGGAGAAATTCAAAATACGTGTTCGTCCATGGCAGGAGAGTGACAGATCTCTAAACACAAGATAAGTGGCAAAACAAAGCCACTGATCAGCGTATCCAGATTATACCCCTATACTAAAAGACAAGATGCAAATAAACATACAGTGAATGATGAAAAGTGTGGACATAAATTTACCCACTACTAGCTTCACAGTCAAGAAATAGTGACAAAACTCATTAGTATCATATCAATGTTCTTTAAAAGGAGATAATTAATCCAGTTGATAACCTTCAACAATTGAATGACTTTTGATATTGTTAATTATTTTCAGTGTTTATTGATTTATTGTAAATAAATTTGATTTCATTTCAAACTTTCCAGACCGAAAAGAGAAACGGTATAGGCTAAATAAATTGTAAATATTTACCAACAGACTTACTTACTTATAAAAGTTGAGTTCATGTTCTTGTTGGAAATAATTTTGTTAATATCTCCTAGCAGAGTCAACAATAATAATAATAAATCTCCTAGCAGAGTCAACAATAATAATAATAATAATCAAGGGAGGATCTTGAGAGGGAGCCCATAGGGATCCAGGATAATACAATAGCATCCTACCTGGAAACTTATACAGCTTGACCCTACCTTTGATATCCATACACCCTTACTCTTTTCAGAGAAGGGGGTATTACTTATAAGACCAGACTCTTATCTGGCACTATCCTGGTATCACCTGATACAACTTTGTGTCCAGGATATATTATATTTTAATAACATCTCAACCCTCTGGCGACAGAGGCTAATTACATCCTCATTGACTCTTGAAATCATACACACACTTCCAGGGATTTTTCCCTGTGGTGCAGTGCCATCTTAACAGCATTGTAGGCCCTGGGTAAAGCAATGCACTGGGCCCCTACCAGCCCTACCCACCCATGAGAATAAAAATGATGTCTTATGAACAATATGGCAGCATCCCAGCATGGGTCCCATAGAATCGTGGGGCCCTGGGCACTGCCCATGCCTTAAGACGACACTGCTGTAGTGAAACTTGTTGAGAACCCAGCATTGCACCCTAAGCTTGGAGAAGACACTTGAGCCCGGACAAAATTCTTTGGCCTTGACTTGGTTGATTGCAAGCAGAAGGATCTCACTATGAACCCAGTGATAGGCAGGGGAAGCTGAGAAGTGGCTATGTGCAGGACGTGACAATTCCTTGGGAGAGCCCAGAACCAGAGTACTGTATTTTAGCTCTGCATAGTTGGAGAGCCCCTTTGGATGGTGGGGAATGCACAATATGCCACGCACTTCTAACTCCTAGTTGGGACTAGATGTGACGATCATTTAAGTGCAAGGCAAGCTGGAGAAACTGAAGCTCATGACATCAACTCAACACATTTCGGAATGGTAGAAGAGCCACAGGAAAAGTCAAGATCTACAGTGTAGATAATACCAAGGAGTCTTCAACTTGGTATTGGCTGCAAAAGAGCGAGAAGCTCAGCAGCCCTAGTTAAACAAAACAACAACCTGGTTTGATGCATGCAGGAGGACTTCAATGTGGACCCATGATAGACAGGGGGAGCTGAAAAGTGGCTTTGTGTAGGACGTGACAATTCCTTGGGAGAGCCCAGAACCAGAGCACAGTATTTTAGCTCTGCATATTGGAGAGCCCCCTTGGATGGTGGGGAATGCACAGTATGCCACATGCTTCTTCCTCCTAGCTTGGGACCAGATACACTGGTATACACACATTTTGGTGCCTTAAATTTTATAGCTGTTCTTGGGTAATTTTGGGTTGCTGATTCCAAAAATGTAATCAGATTTTTTCTATCAGCTCTAGTTTTTGAGATAACTAAGAATGACCATATTAGTAGGGCAATTGTTGTGTACAATCCTAGAGTTAGGTGCTATCACTATCAGTGGCATTTTGACTTTAGTCTGCATTCATATTATATGTAATAATTGTGCATATATTACCAAACATGTAATAAAAAAAGCTTTATCACTAGCACTTGTTTAGTCAACACGCAAAAAGAATCTTTTCGAGGACTTCCTGGAATGTGATATGCCCGGACAGTCACGCTTAAGGGTCCAACAGTAATCTGCCATCATGTGGGCATCCCAAGTCCATGGTATCTCTCTTCCATTGTTTTTATATCTTGATGAAATCTTTCACCTTGCTCCTCATTAAAGTCGCCAAGATTCTCCGGAAATAAATGTAAATGGTTATGGAGGTAGTGCAATTTTATGCTCATGTTGCATCCAAGTTCACAAAAACTCGACAGCATGTTTGCAACTAATTCAGAATAATTGTCTGCTTTAAAGTTACCCAGAAAGTTTTGCACAACTAAAACAAATGATGACCAGGCTGTGGACTCTGTTTTGTTCACTTTCTAATTTGAGGTCCATCAAAAATTCCAGCTTTAAGTTTGTCTATGCTCAATTCTGGAAACTTTCTGCATAAGTAATTAAAACAGGTACCATCTTTGCTCAGTGCCTTAACAAATTGCTTCATCAAGCCAAGCTTTATATGTAATGGTGTCTTTTAGAGCTGTCAATGAAAAGTCGCCACTCATCTGGTGTATAACTTACACCCATTTTGTTAACAAGACCTCCTACATTAGTACAAAACACAAGGTTGTTTTCTTTACAAAAGAATGGAATAAAACCTTGCTCTCTGCTGCGATAAAATGTAACCTTTGTTTCAGCAGTCAGTAATTGTTTTTCTTTCAATCTTGAAGCCAAAAGTTCTGAAGATTCCTTGGAGAGATATAGATCTCGGATTAGATCATTTAGTTCAAGCTGGTCGACGCGTTGAGCATCTGAAAAATCATCTTCGAAATCACTATCACTGTCACTTGTCGTTCCACATGCCACTGCTGTCTCATCATCTAGCAGGGAATCCGAAATCTGACTGAAAGTTGGAATTGGTATGTCATCTCCGTGTGAAACAGGTCGCCTAGCAGAATCTAAATCTGGATATTTCCACTTTTTGTGATTTTTTTCCATTAATTCCCTTAATATTCACAACACAGAAATAACAGTCATCATAGTGGTTCTTGGGCTGTCTCCAAACCATTGGAATTCCAAATTTTAAACATTTTCTTTTCCCCACAAGTCCACTGTCGCGGTGTTCAACACATGTTTTGCAAACAATATGAGGAACCCAAGACTTGTCCTGGTCACCTAGTTTTACTTTAAAGTAAGCAAAGTATGCCTTTTTCACAAAAACAGTAATATGCTTCCTATGTTCTTCTTTGAAAGTGTACTCTCCACAAATATAACAAAATAAATGCGGTGAAAGAAAACATGCTCTTCTTGAAGATGTCATTCTCTGTTAGAAGTGTAATAAAATAAGTAGCATACTAACATGCATGCAGTGGCTTAAAATCTAAAAAAGGCAATTCTGGTAAGATTCTTGAAAAACTGAAACTGAGAGGAAACAAGCAGTTTTCTTTTGTAAAGGACTAGACAGCAATAGTTTTTTTTACATAGCCTTATATAGAAAATATTGTAATAATGCAGGGTGATCAAAAAAAAAAAAAAAAAAACGGGCTCGCGCGCGCACAAAAAGTATATAATGAAATACAAAAATGTCTGTATCTCAAAAACTAGAGCTGCTACAGACAAGTAAATGTGATATTTGGATTGAGCAGGCCTCATTTATGTACAATCAAGAGTAAAATGTTTGGCACCAAAAATTTTTTTTGTTTTGTAGGGCTGTGATATGATTATTTTTTACATGCAGCCACGCTGGAGAAACTGGAGCTCATGACTTTAATTCAACACACTTCAGAATGGCAGAACAGCCACAGGAAAAGCCTAGCTCTACAGTGTAGGTAATACCAAGGACTGTTCAACTTGGTATTGGACCAAGGACTCTTCAACTTGGTATTGGCTGCAAAAGAGCAAGAAGCTCAGCATCCCTAGTTAAATAACAACATACTTGCTGTTTTTCTCGTCCTTCATTACTTTAGCCATGGCCACCATTGCTAAATATTATTTCTGCAGTTGGTGTTCCGTTCGTGCTTCAATGATTTTATAACTCGCTGCACTGCATAGGCTGAAGAGGTCACGTAAATGGACTAATCCCCATCTTGTTCATCTTTTTATGCTTGAGCACTTCTGAATTTAATTGCTGCTTTCTGTTTCCAGAGCTCTGAACTCTTCGAACAAAATAAAACCAAAAAAATTACAATCCAGCTCATGTCCCTCATGAAACTCCGGTGTGTCACAACACACCAAGTGATTACATTTTTCATTTTTGCAATTTTTAAATTTTGTTTTTGACATCCTAAAGATTGTGAAATCTAGGCGTCCTTGGAAAAAATATTTAGATATGTACGACACAAAACGACAAAACATTAAATGTCCTCCTATGATATTTTTAAAGGTGTTTACACTTGTGAGCTAGCTTCATGGATAGTGCAGAAACTGTAGGTTCGTAGTAGTTTATTTTTGTTGCAAGGTTCTTTATTTTTAGTTCTTAATTTTTTAAAATTTTGATCAGCCCAGTCAAGGTCCATTAGGCACGAATCCTCTCGCACCAAGAATTCCAAATGGAGAGAGTTCACCCATTAACATCATTAGACCTCATGCTAGGACTCTTCACAGCTATCCAGGTAAATATTGGGCTTTTATATACATCCTTTTAATGTTTCACTGTATTATAACCAGAGTTGTCAAGTCTTTCCTGACGAATCTCAAAGTCTCATAATACAAGTCGAGTTGCAAATCCCTAGCACTGGCTTTCAAGTCGAGTCCCAAATTGAGCCTCATTTGTGTTTATAGCCACAATCACCTTTATCGAACAATCGCATCAATCACTAAAAATAATAATGAAAAATAGTAATATGTATTTTTAGTTCTTTTACTATTTTATTTACTGACTTTATTTGGTAGAAGTTATATTTCGGTATTGCACTTTAGAAATAAAATCTTCAGAAGCGTACTTCACACCCATGGAATAATACACATGATCAGCACTAAATCTTACACGCAAGTGTTTGTTGTTTTAAGGACACATGCTAAGGGGAGGAGCTACACTGAAATGCTATTTTCATTATTAATTGCTGGATTTCAATGAAAATGCCCAGACTTAACCTGTATCGGTACTAGATATGCAAAATGAAGAGTTTGATGGAACTGCACCACTGGTTGTCATGGAAACAGGGGACATATTGGATTCTATTCTATTTCAATTTGCTAAGGCTTTTTTATTTATTAAGCTATGAATACCAAATTTGAACACGTTTATCATTATATTTTAAAACTTTTGTTGTCAGATTGGATTTTTGATAACTTTAATTCCAAAAAAGTTGTAGGACTTTGAATTTAGTGTCTAAAGAAAGTAACAAATTTTGCTAAATTTACATTACTTTTTGCAATAAATCAAAAGTTTGATCAGATACATAAAAATCGATCTGACAAAAGTTTTAAAAGATTATGGACAATATATGTGACAAATTTTGTGTCAATTAATACAGAAGTTAGTTATAAGAAAATTAGGATGAGAAAAATAGATTTTTAGAAAATCACATTTTTCTCCATAATTAGACTATAATTAAATATGTATGTAATACTACCCCCAAAAAATTGCTTACTTATCATTTAGAACATACTGGCAGCATATCCAGCTTCCTATCTGGCTTTCTGTTGAGATATGTGCCTAATTTCCTTCCTTTTCTTAGTGCAGCTTTCTGCCATTTTAGAGCTGAGCAATATTGGATTCTTTGTTTTATTTCAATTTGCTAAGGTTTTTTTTTATTTATTAAGCTATGAATACCAAATTTAAACAACGTTTATCATTACATTTTAAAAGTTTTGTCACATTGAATTTTTGATTACTTTAATACAAAAAAAGTTGTAGGACTTTGAATTGAGCATCTAAAAATACTAACAAATTTAGCTAAATTTAACATTACTTTTTGCAATAAATCAAACGTTTGATCAGATACTTAAAAATCAATCTAACAAAAGTTTTACAAGATTATGGACAATATATGTGCCAAGTCTTATGTCAATTAATAAAAAGTTTGGAAGTTATAAGAAAATTAGGATGAGAAAAATAGATTTTGAGAATCGCATTTTTCTCCATAAATAGACTACAATATAAAATCTACGGAGATATCAACAGCCTCAGGCTGACCACTGCTTTCTTTGAACTTATTCAAGTTGACATCTGAGGGTGAACGAAGAAGATATTGCACTTGAAAAATTGCTTACTTATCATTTAGAACATACTGGCAGAGTATCCAGCTTCCTCTGCAGCTTTCTGTTGAGATTTGTGTCTAATTTCCTTCCTTTTCTTAGTGCAGTTTTCTGCTGTTTTAGAGTTGAGCGTGAGACGTTTACGCTTTCTTGCTCCTGCCAGTCAACAAGCCTCTTTTCCACTGTTCAGCCCCAGGACTTTCTTGAAAAATATAGCAGCCTCAGGTCCTTCATTAAATTCAGCAACTGCACTTAGAAGGCAGAATTCCACGCGCTTTCGTGAATGGAAGATATGCTTTGGCACTTTACTCCAAATAACTGAATGAAGACTCTCATTGGAGTTTTGGATAGCCTTTTTTTCACAGCGACTCAACAGTTTCAGGTTTGTCAGCCTGTCATACACTGATGTCAAATGTCTCTTCAACAGCTTAAAGTCCAGGGGTGCATGTATACGTTTTTGATGCCCAAAAGCATACTCATTCCTAGATAAGGCTGCTTTATAGAAACACCAAGAGTCTTGGCCAGTAGGACAAAACTGATGCTGGGGATAATCATCAGTCAAATAGCATTGATGTAGGCTAGCCATAATAACATTCTTCAAATCAGCTGCAGTAGCATGTTGCCTGATAGCCCTGTAATAATAAATGCCAAGCTTTCGGATGGCTGCATCTGTCAGGCGGCCACTCCTCCAAGCGTAACTTTTTGCTTGCGGCAATCAGCAACTAAATTATGAAGAGCTGTATGAATTGTTTTTCCTACATGCTTTATACACTCTTCTTTGATGATTTCAACATTAGGGCCATATAGTTTAATTGCCATGATCTGATTGAATGCTTTGCTATCACCATCACTTAACATGGTGGTGTAGCGAAATTTGTGTCGTGTCACAGACCGGCTCCATAAAACACTAGCTGCCTCAGCCCCCATCACACCTGAACTTCCTAGAAAGAAGAAAAGGTATGAATTAGTAACACTTAAAACAATGATGTAAGCAAGCATTGAACACTTTTCTTTACAATGTAGAAGCCAATGTAGTACGATGGAAGCAAAGCAAACATGTAAGAAATGAAATATGTTACTAAAAATGATATTTATTGAGAAACAAAAAATTACATCAGTTTAAATTTTTAGGCAAGGAGAAACCAAAAATAAGATTCAAAAGTAAATACCTTCAAAATTTATATCACATCCTTGCTTCATATGCTCCTCTTTCCATTTGCTAAAGTTTCCTGGGGCTTCCTTCTGGTGCCAAGAACCAGTTGCAGCACTTGTCTGGCAGTTTTTTGCTAGCACGTGAGCATTTATAACAAGACCTGTCAAGATTTCCACCACACAACCAATACCAATTTTTGAACTGTGGCCCCTTGCCAGCCAGCTGCCATCAAAACTGACTCCAATATCCATAATATCCTCATGATAAGGTTGATTGTTCTGTGCACAGTTTACACTGCGTGCAAGCTTAGCAGCATGATCAAATATTAATTTCTAGTGTTTGCAAATAAAATTTCTGTGCAATTGCGTTGAATGTTTTTTTATACAGGCCAGGCATATCCAGGTTCTGTGCAAAGTAATTAAATTTATAGGGTCCCATTCCTATTAACAACGATGATAGAACCGCAACTTTGCTCACACTGAATGAATTATGTTCATCAACCGATGTTGATGCAACAGTTTTGTTGCAAACACAATTCACTTTGATGTGTTAAACACAACAATTAACTTTGATGTGTTGAACAAAACCTCTCTTGGCCTTATTATTAATTTCTGCAGATAGCTTCCCATAGCATTCTGGACATGCAAGCAGACTAACAAGGTTACATATCTCAGACATATCAACTATAGTTCTGGAGACAGTATTGTTAGGCGTTGAAGCTTCTTGCACCGATGAGGCACTTAGCTCCAGCTTTTTACAGAACCGTGGAGTGCTGTGGGATAAAGAGGTAGAAGTTGTTATAGATGAGCTTGTGCTGGCTCCCTCATTTACAGCTGAAGCTGACAGCATAACTTCAGGCAGACTAGGCTCATTAGGGGGACCATATGGTTCTGAAAAAAGTACATAAGAAATAATCACAGCTCAAGAAACGTATGTCACATGCTTATAAATACCATGATAATTTATTGTCATGTTATTTTGTCAAATCAGAAAAGTGTGATCACTCTTTACTGCCATGTTGTTTACTAATAGCTTATTAACAGGTGACTGTTTTTTTTAAAAGTATATTGTTGAACCCTTTATGGGTTATAATTAGAACATATGGTGTATTAATTCAAGAAAATTAAGTCAGATTTCCAATATCCAAATATAGTACCTTCTCCCCCCTCCACTCAGTCCTAACAGAGTGAATCAAAACCAAATTTGTGTAAATGTTTTTGTGTGTGACCTCACGACATGTAACTGCCTGGCTTTCTGCAAGTGATTAATTTTGTACCATTACCATAACAAAATTAGCGACTTTTATCTGCACTGTTGGGCGAGTCTTGGTTTCATCGCTTCACTCTGGCCTTTTCCAGTTGAAGATGATGAAGAGATATTCATTTTTCGAGGCATTTTCACACAAAAAGTTCCGAAAAAATGAGACTAACTAAATGTGTATACAGAATTTATGAATCCGACGCCATACTGTAAACACTTTGGTTACAAGTCACGTTGATTCACACAGCCAATGAAAAGTTTAGAATAGTGTGCTCTACCTATATGGAGAAAGTCGATGAACGCCCAACGATTTCCATATATAGAAATAATCGGTAAAAACCGCGACCTATAAATTCTTGATTTTGGCGGGTATAATTTTGTTACCGAAATAGATGAACATCATCACAGGAATCCTTAGATCTAGGCGAATCCAATGATGTATAATATGTAGGGGTGTAAACTTGGTTGCTATGGAAGAAACTAGGTCTAATTAGACATATTTTCTCGAGTTTTAGAAAATCTCTCTGTACCATACCTTTTTCAAAGTCAAAATACATATTGTTAGAATGCATTTTGACATTTAATTCTGTTATATTTAGATTCAGGAGATGCTAAAGTATCAGAAAATGGACTAACCCAAATTCTTAATTTTTTCGATTTCGACCGAAAAATGCTTGCCGCTCCTCCCCTTAAGAGAAAAGCATTTTTTGTTTCTCCTTAACCAAGAGTGCATTATGAATGAGGACGGTGTTCAGTTCACCAAAATTTTCAAGTCTCGAGTATCACAGTGGTGACTTAAGTTCGAATTGAGTCCTAGTCAGTTGACTTAGTCGACAACACTGATTTTAACCATTTACCGCTCTGTCTCATTTACTATATTTCTATTTTATCATCCATACTGACCATCGAAAAAATTCATTTAAAAAAAGAGCTTTAATTGTGTTTATTAGTTTTAAATACACAAAATTAAATCGTGTATTATCTAAAGTATTTTTAATAAGTATATATATTAGTCACAAATTTCAACTGGAGTTTTCTTTGTTGGCCAGTCCTCTTCTTTTGACTTTGTCAGTATCATTACTACTTTCAGTAGATTCACTTTTGTTAGTATCACTGTCGGAGTTTAAATCGGGCTCTTATTCAATATCCACATCTGATTTTGGCTGCCCTGACATCAGTCTGATCAAATACCAAGTCACCTCACAGCCATCGCTTCAAAACATCACGAAAATTCAATCAAATTATCTATCGATTCAGAATAATACTTATAAAAAACTGAAGCTTTACATATGCTGAAAATCTATTTATAACAGATTTTGTTGCTGACTGCAGTGTTTAGCAGGCATTTTGGACTGTGACGTTTGACTTTGCGGGCGAGCAGTTTCAGACAAATCAAACGATAAAGGGTTAAATTCATTTATCGCACTTCAGCTGTGGAGCATAGGCTTTCAGCAGGTTCACACAAAACCTTTGTGTCCTGTGCCACCCATTCAAGGTCTTTCCATGTCATCTGTATCCCTTATTTGTTGTAAATGTCCATTCTTAACTGAATGTCTTTACTTGAATTTATCCTCTTCAGTTCCAGTTGAGTACATTATCCTTTACTAGATTTTTAGATGGTTTCCAAATTGAGCAAATTATTTTAGCTTTTCCCTGTTCATTCCACTGGATCAGAGTTTAGTTGTTAGTGTTTTTCAATATCATTTACTTTGTGGGTTTCAATATGTTAGATTGTTCTTTGCGCAGAATATGCTCTGCCCATTTCCACTTAAATTTTTTAAATAGTGTTTATTGGTGCCACAATTCTTGTGTACCTTCATATGCTGGTATTAAAGGTTAAAATCTTGTTATTCAGGTTTTGTGTACACATCCATGTCTCAGCTGCATATAGAGGACAGCCTGTAGAATAGATCTCAGCAACCTTCCTATAATTATGTGCAGATGTGTTTTGGTTTCTCTGTACTGGTTTGAGAGTATTTCTTGCTGTTAGTTCTTAAATATGTATTTACATACTAAATTTCTTTCCCTGTCAGATTAATGAGTTCATTTAAAAAAATATTTTTTCAGTGTCTTCATTTTGTCAATGTTGATTTGTAGTCCTGTAGCTGTAACAGCTGTTTACAAACTTGGTGGGTTTTCTTGCAAGTTTTAAAGTGTGATTGAGAAGGTTCACATCACCCACAGAATCTAGGTACTTAGATTTGTCAGTTATCGACCTCTGCATTACTCTAGATAGATTCAAGTAGTTGTTTATTTCACTTGATGAACAGAAGGAAAATAATTGGCGACAACACTCAAGCTACATTATTTAACACTTATTTACAAGGGTTTCTGTGGATAACTGCATATTGTGTTAGTTTACATGCTGTGTCTAACGGTCTTAAAAGAATCTCTTATGTATTTGTTCCTGTCTTTGATATGAAATGCAGTCTGAAAGTTCATAAAATTGTTGTAGTGTGATGACTATACGTGTGAATGGCTGTAACTGAGAATCTTCATGTTTATATGGCAGTCAGGAGTCTGTATATACTGGGATGTTACCGTAAAACCCTGATATAATGTAAAAACCTGTTAACACGGAGTTAAATTTCTTGTTTGGGGTAGTGAAAATGTTCCATTTCCAGCTGGTCA
>JAMPIV010010105.1:0-54556 GCA_024509875.1 Oreohelix idahoensis | reverse complement strand
AAAATAAATTTCCGTTATGCAATAACACAGCTTTTAGACTAGTCTTTGAAGAATCGATGAAAAGTCGCCATTCGCTGACTATGTGCTCATGACCGAGGTGCACCATTAGACCGTTTACATCTCTGTAATAGCAAATGTCATCATCCATCTCAAAGTATTGAACAAGTTCTCTGTGTCTATGACGAAATTTAGATATCGGAGTATTGGGCGCTAAAAGATTCCATTCTTTGAGTCGCGAACTGAGTAATTCCGCTTGTCCTTTGGTAAGAGCGAGATCATGTATTAGATCTGAAAGTTCTGAATGGTTAATTAAGTGAACCACCATCATTCACCAGTATATAATCCGAGTCAGAATTAGTTTCTAAAGCAGGTAAACTATCACTTTCTGATGGTTCATTCACGTCCAACGGATATTGTTCTGGTGGAACTGGGATTGGACACGTGATTGGATCATGAGGCACTGGTTTCGAAACCGATTCAATATTCAGATAAACCACAGACTTTCTAGTTTTAAAAGTGAAACTATGGTTATTTGTCAAGCAGAAGTAACAATCAGTAGCGTGATTTGTCGGTTTACGCCATATTACTGGCACTCCAAAAGGGATCGACTTATGCTTCGGCGATTTTCGTAACCAACCTGCCAATGTATTTGCACAAGTCGAACAAACTGCATTTGGCTTCCAAGATTTATTTGCATCATCAACTTTCGAATCGAAATAAAGTTCATATGCTTTCTTTAGTAATGGTGTAAAGTTTTTCTGGTGAACACGATCGGTAAAATATCCGCACACGTAACAGAACAGATAAGCCGAATTTCTACAACTTCTAGAAACCATATTTCGCTCAGAATTATTTCAAAATAGAGTAACTATTTGAAAAATAGCGTAACATATGTCATGCATCTTTTAGCAGTATAAAAAGTAGAATTATTTTGCATTTTATTAATTTTTAATAATTTATATAGTAAAAATGAAACGGAGCAAATAACGGTTTAACAAAAATATATCTATTCACAAATATCTTAAGAACCCGATGTGATAGAGATAAACGGATTTCAAATGTGAAATCAGCGCAAGAAACTGACCTAAGAACACTTATTCTTATATAAGAAAGAAAAATGTTGTTATTCAGTGTATTCAGCACACTACGATAACATTCGCAGAAGTCAACTAAACTAAAAAAGTTAAACTGAAGGAACTCTCACAAAGGATGTGATGATAACTGCGAAAAGGTAAACAAAACAAATGACGTCACAGTGTATAAATATAAAAGTGTATACAACTAAATGAAAGGAAAGATGAGACCTAAAAATACAAACAAATCAAAACAAAACTAATATCCATTTATGGAATTGGCTTCGGGAGTAAACCCTGAGGATAAATCCGGAGTCGGAGTCCCTAAGGCAGTCTAATGTCAATTCGACATTATTCTGGCAACTCCTGCGACATGGCTGGTACCAAACTGTATCGGCTACTGCCGTTCCTTTGGATCTACCGGCTGTGTGGAGAGGGGGAACATGCTGCATGGGCAACAGCTTGATCTCCATATAACTGTGCCCAAGCTCGCGCCCTGGAGAGGACTCTCCAGCTTCACCCTATAGGTGTCGGCAAAACACGGGAAGTAGCAGTTACCGGTTATAAGCATTTTGCCCAATTGGCGTAGGGCATGGCGCCAGGGGCTACTTCCGACAGTGGGAGAGGTTCTAGGATCTCACTGGACAGCTACCGCCCGCTTCAAGCTGGGCAGCCCCCAGTCAATAAGGTGTTGTCCCGCCACTGTCTGCTTTCCCCATTGGGTGCATAGGGATTAGGGTCAAACCCGAACTGTGGACAGAAAATTTTGCACCAAGCAATTATCGAAAAAATAGAAATAAGCAAACTCTCAGATTGGGATGCTGGAACGTCCGGACTATGTTGACTGGATTATCCGAAAACCTACAGGATGTAAACGATGTAAGGAAGACAGCCATAATTAATGATGAGCTTAAACGACTTCAGGTGGATATAGCTGCACTTCAGGAAACGCGCCTGGCGGGCTCTGGAACGGTGAGCGAGAAGGACTACACATTTTATTGGCAAGGGAAAGATCTTAATAAAGCTAGAGAACACGGAGTAGGTTTTGCGGTCAAAAAATCGCTAACTAAAATGGTTGAACCAGGCGAGAATGGATCAGAACGCCTGTTAACGCTCCGCCTGCAAACTAGCACAGGTCCCATCACCCTTGTCAGTGTGTATGCTCCTACTCTGTACTCTGCCTCAGAAGCTAAAGATGAGTTCTACGAGAATCTAACAGCAATTATCAAAAGCATGCCTAGGAAAGAACAGCTTGTTCTCCTTGGTGACTTTAACGCTAGAGTGGGTGCCGATAATGTTTCATGGACTTCATGTCTGGGCAGGTTTGGTATTGGCAAGATGAATGAAAATGGACAACGGCTCTTAGAGTTGTGCGTCCACCATGACCTCTGCGTGACCAACACCTACTTTCAGACAAAATCCCAGCATAAGGTGTCATGGAGACACCCGCGATCCAAGCACTGGCACCAACTTGACCTGATTCTCGTCAGAAGGCCACTACTCAGGTCTGTGCTTTCCACGCGCTCGTACCATAGTGCAGACTGTGATACAGACCACTCCTTGGTTTGCTGCAAAATCAGAGCACAGCCAAGAAAACTCTATCGTGTCAGACATGAAGGGAAATCACGCATTGATACCAGCAAGATGTCAGACCCTTTCATGATCGCTCAATTCACTGCGACCTTCGAGAAAGTGCACCTTTGGTAAGAAAACAGCAAAGTCAAATGACTGGTTTGATGCTTCATCAGATGTGATGGCACCTGTCATTGAAGCTAAGCGCAGTGCTATGAATGAATACAAACGTTCACCGAGTGCCAGAACCCTACAGATCCTGAGGGCTACGAGAAGCAAAGTTAAACAAACTGCTCGACGCTGTGCAAATGACTACTGGCTCCAGCTCAGTGAGAGCATCCAGATCGCAGCGCAGACAGGCAACATTAGACAAATGTATGACGGTATAAAGAAAGCACTTGGCCCCCATAAAAGTAAGACGGCACCGCTAAAAACCATCAGCGGAGAGAAGCTAACCGATAAGGGTAAGCAGATGGAGAGGTGGGTCGAGCACTACTCTAAGCTTTACGCTAGAGACAATACCGTTACGCCTGCAGCCCTTGATGGTGTCAACAGTCTGCCAACTATGGAGGAGCGGGATGCCGAACCAACATTAGAGGAACTCAGCAAGGCCATTGATAGCTTGGCCTCTGGCAAAGCACCAGGCAGTGATGGGATTCCTCCTGATTTAATCAAATGCTGTAAGAGCACGCTATTACATCCCATGCATAGGATGCTGTGCCAGTGCTGGGAAGAGACAACTATTCCTCAAGACATGCGAGATGCCAAGATTGTAACACTGTATAAAAATAAAGGAGACAGAAGTGATTGCAATAACTACAGAGGCATCTCTCTTCTTAGTATTGTTGGTAAGGTTTTTTGCCAAAGTCATTAGTTGAATTGCGGTCTACACAAGTTAGCTGAGCGCATATATCCAGAGTCACAGTGTGGATTCCGAGCTGGCAGATCAACAACAGACATGATCTTCTCTCTCCGCCAGCTTCAGGAAAAATCAAGAGAGCAGAAAAGACCATTATATATCGCCTTTAGACCTCACAAAAGCATTCGACCTGGTTAGTAGGGATGGACTCTTTAAAATCCTCCTGAAAATAGGCTGCCCTTCTAAAATGCTGGAAATGATAAAGTCATTCCATGACGACATGAAGGGAACCGTCCAATATGCTGGAAGCACGTCACAGCCCTTTGATATACGAAGTGGCGTTAAACAAGGCTGTGTTCTGGCTCCGACCCTCTTCGGAATCTTCTTTGCCTTACTCATGAAACATGCATTCAGAGATGCAACTGAAGGAATATGCCTTCACACTAGGTCAGATGGCCGTCTGTTTAATCTTTCAAGGCTGAAGGCAAAAACAAAAATCAGAAGGGTCACTATAAGAGTCTTGTTGTTCGCTGATGATGCTGCAGTCGTCACTCAAAGCCAACAGGAGCTTCAGAGCTTGATGAATCGCTTCACTAAAGCATGCAAGAACTTTGGCCTCACAATAAGTCTAAAGAAAACAAATGTGCTGAGTCAGGGTGTGGGTGTTGCACCAGTTATGACTATCTAATTATGAATTGGCAGTGGTGCACCACTTCACATACCTAGGGTCTACCATCAATGACAAACTCTCACTGGATACAGAAATCGACAGCCGCATTGGCAAAGCTGCAGCTACCTTTGCCCGCCTCACAATCACGTGTGTTGGGGGGTAACTCTAAACTCACAATGAAGACCAAAGCTGCGGTATATAATGCTCTGCGTCATTCAGCACACTCCTCTATATGGCACGAGTGTACTGGGACGACCCTATTGAATAAGCAAGAAAGAAGGCTCAATACCTTCCATTTGCGGTGTCTACGCCGCATCCTCGGCATCTCGTGGAAAGATAAAGTGACAAATGTCGAGGTGTTGTCACGTGCTGGCCTTCAAAGTATGTATACGCTGCTTAGACAGCGCAGACTTCGCTGGCTTGGCCATGTTCGCCGCATGGAAGATGGTCGCATCCCAAAAGATATCTTCTACGGACAATTAGCAGATGGCAAGAGAACAGTTGGGCGACCACAGCTGAGGTTCCAAGATGTGTGCAAGAGAGATATGAGGGCACTGGACATGGATCCAGCAACATGGGAGGATGAAGCTGCCGATCGCACTAAGTGGCGATGCTATTTACGGCGCCACCTCAGATTGGGCGAAGAGAGGCTCACACAAGAAGCAGAGGTGAGGAGAAAACGTCGAAAGGAGCACCAGGAAAATAAGCAGCTGAGGGCTGTCACCTCAGGGGCGCATTCCCATAGTCAGTTATGACTGAAGGGGCTATTATTATTACAAAACAAATTTGAAAAACAGAAAAATATTACAGAAATAACAATAAGTACAGCTCGACACAGCTAACAAAAATAGCAAAAATGTTGCCAGCAAATTTTCACTTAAGAAAATTGCACCTACAGAACACTAATATAGGACCTCTATGACGTGGTATTCCTATATTAGTCACCGCCCAACCTTAATCCCACGAAACATAAACTAATTTAATATACAAACAAATAACATGTAACATAAATACATAAATACATAAATACATATAGCATGGTTAATAGGTGTGTTGTGAAGAAGGCTTAATAGCAGTATATAAATTATAGTTTCCACCACAAAATATGTCACTTTATATGTAATTATTGTTCAAATAGTCAAAATGAAACATTCATAACATTCAGCATTCTCAGGTGATAATGTTGTTCCAACTATGAAAATAAAATCCTACTGCTCCTGCATCAAGTATTGCGGCGATGTAGGTTATCGGTACTTGTCCTTCAAAACAATAGTAACAGCGATCATGAAACTTTGCCTTCTAAATAGCAGTTTTGACAATAACGGAACTTGATCTTCTCAACAGTAAGAATCCGTGGCAACTTCAATCTGACAGGCAATGCTGGGTACTTCGCATTATGATGAAGATGATGTCTGCATTCAAAATTATAGTCTCACCTTGACAACCCATGAATTTGGCCTACCACTGAATTACAGGGTGTGTTGGGAGTTTATACAAAACTCTGATGTGTGTTGTGGGTAATCTGTTTCTGGTCACCATCTGATACTGCCGGTGGTTACTGCTGATAACAGGTACACTTGCTATTGTGGTTAGTGGTGGTGATGTAGTGTGCTTTGTGTGATTGTCAACATAGCGCGAATGCGTGTTGGAAAGTTCGATAAAGGTAGACGTCTATGCATGCAGGTCAGTACAGACTATGCATCACAATACGTAACAGATGAGAGTGTGTAGTTAGCTTTCATCACATATATAAAAGTTGTAGATGTTATGTTGCATTGATGGAACCATGATATCGTACGTGTCATGCGGCATGGGAGTCAAAATATAGATGAACAGCTGTAGACTTTTTTCACTATTTTATTATATGTCACAGCAACACAAAACGTAGACGAGTTCATATATAAGCATGACACAGGAACATGGCGGACGTGAGGCAAAGACAGTTCATTACGATTGCATGGAAACAATTTCAATAAAATATTCATATCAGGCTATGTTGCGGTGACTCCAAATTATCTTTTATCATTCCACAAACTAGCAGAAAAATATCCATCAGTTTCATTCTGACTTCACCATGTCAGATATCTTCTTTAAGCCTCCCGTCGACCCCAAACATGGAGGGCGACGAAATAGCATAGTCCATCCCTCTAGTCGGACGAATCGACAAAGATCTGTCCTTTCGAAGATAGTCTTATAACATTAATGGTACTATTGACTCAGCGCGTCAGGTACTCCAAATAACTCCCTCGTACACCAGGCGAGTTTTCATTTCCATAGTTATAATAATAATAACTTGTAACTCATCTGGTCTTCCACTCCAGATAGTTACATTAGGCTCTATGAAACAGTAAACACTGTGGATTCCTCAAAACGTAGACCTACTTGTCCATGTACAAAATAGACCGCTAACATGCGGGTTTCAGAATAATATCTGTTCTCCTGGGTTTCTGTGTAAATCTGAGACTAACAGTCTTAATTAGCTCCATCGAGCATAGCAAAAAAAGTACTCCGCATTTCAAACATCCGTGAACTCTTTTCACGGTTTGACTCAAGAATATGTTCTGCAACCATTGCGAACGAAGTTCATTTTTACCTTGCTTCGAATTCCTATCACACCTTAATAACAACTGTCGCCTTCCTGAAGAACAGAATAACGCAGGGGAACCTTAAATAACAAGTGGAAGAGTTTCCATCCCCAAAGGTAATGCAGAGAGAATAAAAAGACGTCTTGTCTGACAGAACCCAGTTCATCTTCTTCTCCAGCACCCGGAAGTCTCTTTAAAAAAAACCCCAGTCCGGGCATGCGCTAACGTTTAACCTCTGAACTATAATACCAAGTGGGGCAACTACATATTTACTTTCACTCGAAGCAAAAAATAAGTATTCGCCCTTTGATTAGAGTTCTAACGAAAAATACCTTAGACCCAAAATCTTATTACCAAATATTTTCAAACATAGACAAGTATACAGACAGAATAAATTACTAGCTAGGAAACTGCACGCAACACCACCACACTCCCAGGCTGTTCTCTGAATGAAATAGCTGTAAATGTTCTCTGTATATTTGGTGTTAGGAACACTGCTTACTGTCATATGGGTTTGATTAAAGAAATTAGTGCTGTACGTTCTGCCTCATCAGGCCAGGGAACTTTATATGATTAATTTATAGAAAAAATCTTCTGGCATTGTCCCGTTCCAGTTTAACCACAATTTAGCATTGACGTGGGTTTGGTTATTTAATTAACCGCTCTACTCAAAATTTACGCAATATGAAATAGAAATATAAGGTTATTAAACAATTACGATCGCCTAGCGTTTAAAATTTATGTTACACATCTATTATCTCGGGAAATAACGGATAGTTACATACTTTGATGTACATCTGGTTTATTTAATAGGTTTACATTAACACAAAATCCAGTGAAATAAAATGGATAAACTATTATTGAATCACTCAAAATTCGAATATATTTTACCGCAGCACACATAATGAATTCTCTCCAAGTATAGAGAAATCCCAAAGAAATCTTGTAAGATTCAAATATAAGAGCTAGGTACTTCTTTCAACTCTCTGGCGCGAATGATAACTGCATTTTTCAGCGATACGAATATAGTTAATGAATGAGAAATGATAGCCACATGCGAAGTTTCTCGCCTTTCTTGATTCTAGGGAACTATTTCGACTGGGCCTGCCGATCAAAGCTCTACCTTTCCCCGTTCGTCTTCGTCCCACAGCAATTCCTAAACCCTCTTGACCAGTTCGCACTAGCTTGCCAACCGGAGGTGTTAACTCTGCTGCGTTCTTAAGGACTACAACCGTCTTTGATACTGACCGCTTGCCGTTTCCTCTTGGCAACGCCTTCTTGAAGGGGTGGCAGAAAAAGAACGAGAAATAGCTTGATTTCATAGATCGAGACATAAAGCAGTAGGCGTGGCTAAACTAAAATTAAAGACAAAGCGATATCCTGGCTGCCCGCATGATACCTGTTGCAAACTAATTATCCCGCGTGGGGAAATCCACGTGGAAATGATGCATACTAATCAGCACGCGTGGGGATACTACGTTGGTGATAAAATTCAACGAAAATCCAGGGCCCCCGATGCTATTTAAGGGTACTTCTATTTCTTCTTCTTCTTCCTCGTTCGCTCTGAAAAGGACGGTGATTGCGTTGTGTCTGTTCACGCCTAAGCTGTGATATCTGCACCTTTCGGTCGACACATCCGACTTTAGCACGGCAGTTTTTGGGACCGGGTTTGCCTTCCCACTTCGATCCGTACTCGCTCAACCAGATTGCACTGCTGCAGACTGTTTCCAGGACCACCACGTGGAGGTGGAGTACGGTCTTGACCAGCTCTGGTTCGCTGGTCTTGATGCAAGCAGTCAAGCTGTGGGTCGCTGACTGCATTCACTATTGCTGCATCTTTGGGTCCCGTACTTCTATTTAAGGGTAGCTTCTATTTTCATCCGCTCCGTCACAGCTAGGTCTGGTCCAGTTTGCTCACACTTGGACAAGGTACTAGTCAAACACAAAATCATACCACAGGCTTATCATAGCAGAGCATTCATATGGAATCACTGCCACATATATCTCACACACAAAATTTATAAAGATCTTACAAGAATAATCATTATACAAACGCTGACAATTACAAACAAACAAGATATAACTGACATAACTTTTATTGCCAGAGAACATTTCAACTCACTGAACGAAGCAGAAAGTACACAACAAAATATCACACAGTAAACCAATTAGTAAAGAATCAATAACAGCATTAATAGAGACATATATGTCTTTGTTCAGTAAGCTATTCCCCAATAAGACAATTCCTAAACAGCACATATTAGGAAAACATTGAGCAGACTGGATCAGAACTCATGGCTTTGAAATGGGCATGCATGGAGTGCAAAGAGAAGAATTTGTACATTCCACTATTTCCAAAATTGAAAGACGCGCCAGCGGTATTAAAAATACAACTTCACAATTCAAATTTATATGGGAAACTCATTTGTTACAAAATTCTCCATCTGTGAATGTACAGATTCCTCCTATATAAAAAAGGAAGTTTGAATGATAATTGAGCGAAATTTTGGGGCTAGAGCAAATTATGGCAGTTGTTGCGTGAGAGTGTGACTGAATTAACAGAATGTGGAAATCATTTAATAGGTGTATGTTTTATTTATTAAATTGAACATTTCATTTTACTCATGACCATACTCATTTTACGTGACCATCGTGATGTACTCGTACGAGTATGATTGAGAGATAATTGTTAGCTCTCATGTTTTGGGCATAATTGGGTGTGTTATTTTAAGGTAAAAATGTGAGCTTGCAATTTAACATTTCAATAATTCATGTTTGATGCATGAATCCAAAACAAAACTACTTTTTTGATTTCTGAAATTTTATTGCATATTGATTGGGATCGTTTTAGTTTAATTGCATAAGAAAGAAATCACAACAAAATATTAAAAACACGTACATTTTACACTATTTCAGACTATTATATCTTCTGTTCTAATTGTGATAAAATGTTTGTCCTTGTTCTAAAATTTACTCTAACATTTCTAGTCTAGCTTAACGCAAAATTAAAGCCGGTATTTATAATAATAAAGTAGCGCAAAAGCATTAATTAACCCCTATCAAAAGTAAACACCGCCACATTTTTCCCGTTAGGAAGATGATCCCGTGACCTCTGTCTAGATAGCTATAAATAGCGCGGTCAGGAAAAACTAAAGTATTTGTCGTGTGGTGAGTACTGGGGCCAACATGCATAAGAAAAATTCACCGAATCTTTTGGCCGAATACCATCACTAACCAAGATCTGCTTACTCGTAGCAAGCAAGAGGACATGCACACCATCATAGCTGGCAGACGCTGGAACTGGGTTGGTCATGTCCTCAGAAGAGACCCCGATGCCATCACAAGAACAGCTATGCTTTGGACCCCTGAAGGAAAACGAAAGAGAGGCCGACCAAAAACAACCTGGCGGAGGACTGTGGAGTCTGAGATGCAAAGAATGAACCAGAGTTGGGGCACTGTACGAAGGATGGCCACCGACCGAGCAAAGTGGAATCAATTTGTTGTTGCCCTACAAGACGCCACTATGCGTGATGGCCACTGACTGCTTTGACGGTCGACGGCTAAGGATCAAAGAAGAAGAAGAGTACTGGGGCAACTACGACAGTAGTTTTTGCCAGGATTAGTCTATGAGATATTAGATATAAGGTCTCTAGAAATAGGCTCGTTAAGAAAGAATAAAGACCTATTTGAGATAGGGACAAGAAGACAGGAATGCGAATGCTTTCCACTAGACAGTGTTTTCTAATTAATTATGGAAAGAGTTCTGTTTCCCCACGACCTTAGCTTCTGCCCTTAGATCCCGTAAAGAAAAAGCCCCCAACCTCATCTGAGTAGAGAAAAATTCCTATAGGTGAATATGTAACACCGACAGCACGAGTGATACATTAACAAACTAGATAATGATCAAACGATCGTTGGGTTTATTAATGAAATATCCACACATATAGGGTTAGTAATGGTTAGAACGTGATGATGGTGAAAGACGATTCACGCAAAACACACAGATGAGATAATAAAATTGCAGTTAATTAAGTAGTAGTTAATTAAGAATGAACTGGTGCAAAGCGAAATGATGATGATGTGATATGATACGTGTTACCAAAATGGTGAGTAATCTGCACAGTCCATGTGTCTCTAAATGCTTCTCATTGATATGAGGATTCACACGTATGCATAAAATGTCCCAAGTTGTTATACGTTATGTCGAGTGGGGTATCTCTAAGTCGAGGACGTTCTGATGAAAACTGTTGTCAGACTGAGAACGGTGACGAGAGATATAGATATTCCTTCACTGGTTGAGTATATCTCTGGAGTGTTGATCAACAGTTAATAGCTGTCATATGAACAAAAGGTCTGTTGTCTAATCTCCCGAGGGTACTGGTCAGACTGGATATCTTCACGAAATGTTAGTGATATGTAGACTCATAATCTTGCGTATGTAGTCGTGATTCATAAAATATATTTTAGAGTCTGCTTCATAGAATGCGCTTAAGAGTGTGTTGCATGTCGTGAAACGAGTTTGTAAACCCACTACTTTGTTAAATCACTATGTCGAAATACAGATTTGCTTCAACCAATCAACGAGCAATGTTCACCAGTCTCTGAGACAGAATAAATTACACGAAGTTACGCCAGGAAAAAACTTAAGCCCTGTTTTTCGGATGTCGGTTGCGGCCATCTTGTTCACGCAATATGGCGGAAGAAAACAGAATAAAATTAGGCTGTACGAGGCATGAGACCAAACTGCAGACAACCAATCAGCTTGCCACGCCAACAACCAACCATAAGCTTTCCTTAAGCATTCATTTGCCTATATAATCGGGCGAAATGTTATGCTAAAACACGCAACACCGACACGAAGCCAGATCCACGACCGACTGAGGAAGAGGAGCTGTCAACCTTGATTGATTGCTTACCTGAGTGCCTTGACCTGCAGCCTGCTTCACTAAGTCGAGCCAAAACCTGGCCGGTTTAAAATCTTAGAGGGTACGTATATTTACTTGTAGGAAAATAGGCTTACAGCAGACATATAATTGTTGTATTTGTTGTGTGTCATTTATACTACCTACACCTGTATATATATACTTAATATAAATTGTTTCAATATAATCGTATCAGTTTACTGATAGTATCTTGGGGAATTAGGCACATTGATTGATGAAGACGAAGACTAATAGGACTCATACTTCAATCTATTGTCTCCTATAACTCAATCTATTGTCTCACATAACTTCAATCTATTATCTCAGACCAACTGAAATATAACCAAAACAGTCCTTGTTATGACTCAATCTATTGTCTCCTATAACTCAATCTATTGTCTCACATAACTTCAGTCTATTATCTCCGATAAAACCAACTGAAATATAACCAAAACAGTCCTAGTTAGGACTCAATCTATTGTCTCATCTAACTCCAATCTATTGTCCCATATAACTCCAACCTGATATAATCACCAAACAGTCCTCGTCGCATATACTCCTATCATCAGAACACAACAATATTGTTAGGATATATGGTACCATCACTTGTCAGAGAGGTCCTGGTATATTATAGGGGGAAGGACATTGTTGTATCACACCTAGGTGTACATATTATTGGATGTATTCATGTATTGAATTTATATTATTGGATGTATTCATGTATTGAATTTATATTATTGGATATATTCATGTATTAATTTTTCAGAAAGAATGTTTTGCAAGTAGACACCTGTCTTGTCTCGCTATTGCTAAATCATACTGAGCCATGTTGTCATTCATCCAACATGCAGACACCTGAGACACGCTCATATCATATACAATAGAAATAGGTGGGCTTGAGGACAGAAATTAGCCACTATTTTTCCTTGTTACAGGTTTTATTCGTGTCATCAAAACTGAGATCGTGGGTCGTCAATCCAGCTGCCTGGAACTCCGCAGGAGCATAGATTGCACAGAATCTACATCTTTAGTCCCCCTCAGTCTTGGGTGGGCTAAAGTACCGACCCTCAGCAGGTGTTGTGTGAACCAAACAAAGGAGAACAGAACGTTTTGAGAGATGAGTACACATTAGTACCATTTCTGTCAGCATTGTGAGCAACGTAACTGTCTGTGACGAGAAAACTGAGTAGCATGGCAAGAGACAAAAATAACAGCATATCTGATAAATGTTATATACTTAATTAACAGCATAGCTGATACATGTACTATAATTGAATAACAGCACAGCTGATATAATTTTTGTTCCTATAATTGGAAAACTTGTTGTAATATATTTATATATCTATATAAATATAAATATTTGTAAATCATATGTAAACTTACAAATTCATTACATTCCATTTTTCAACATTCATCCTTCAGCACAAGAGTAGATAGTGTTTATACTAAATAAATAATAAGGAAATTGTATTTGAACGACTTGTCTGTTTTATCATTGTTAAGTAAAATCTGTTTCCTTGTCTTAATATCAAGATCACACAGCGGAGGTGGCAATTTATGTCGGTCTCCTCTCTACTAATTTTTCGAGATCAGATCATTCACAGCCGTAACTAATTTGTGATACCAGTAGTTCTCTCAGACACTGGGACTTCACCATTTTCTGCAGAAATTCTATTTATGTAATTGTCAGTACTATACTGATCCTAGAGCCAAATAAAAACCTAACGCCACATTGCACTTGGTATAGATATGCGATTCCTCTTTTGAACTCTTTTGCTTGACTTCAGATAATAATGATCTTTCGAGTGATTTGAATTTATGATGACTCTGTATTGAACTTGTGATAACGATGTATTGAACTTGTGAGCCAGCAGTATATGGGTGACGAAAAATGCTGCGTTCACCTTCTGACTTGTGGGTGAGACAATATTCCTTTTTAATTGAGGAATGAAAGTGGTGAATTCTGCTAGCCAAATGTCCGTTTTTGATAACTTATTTCTGGTTAGACGTCAGACACGTTTCGTGTAGACTCAGACTTCTGATGAACTGAAGACACACAAAAGTCTTCGTAAGTTTTTCACATTTAACATCACTGGTTGACTTTCATTTATACTACTGCTCATTATTGATCTCTCTCTGAGTTCAATTCTAATGATGTTAAATATCTTGTGCATGAGAGTGTGTGAGCATGGGAGACTGTGATGATGATGAAGGTGAAGTGTGAACTATTAATTACCTCCTATCATCCTATCATCTTCTAGAAAAATCTTCTGATTTTATTAATCAGTTATGCAAAGAATTATTTGAAACTCTATCTTTCGCACATTTTAGCTGTGAGGTTAAAATAAACAAAAATTAAGAAAGTGTATTAATAATCTGTATAAGATCTACTAACCTTCTTTTCCCTTCGCAAAATCCTGTAAGAACACAATTCATCACAGAACTGAATTATATCCCCTCTGAATAAACACGTGTATTTAGGCTAGGCGTTTTTGGGTTTAATCTCTTCCTCACAATGTAAAAACTGGACTCCTTCCCCTAGCCAGCTACGCGGTAGATTATATTTCTGGAGTTCCAATGTGTACTTCTTGAATCCGACATCTAGCTCCGCCCATACCAACCAATCCTTAATAGCCCCTCTGGTCACTCATTCACAGGATCGCTCTTGTCCCCTGTCAGTCCAAACGTGGGTGTGGTTTGACAAACAGGTATGGAGATAATTGGCGGGCTAATGCAAAAGTGCTGTAAAATTGCTGTCACCTACTCTCGGATTGTTTATTGTTCACCTGGCCAAGCTGGGCGTCCAATGTGGTAACCCAACGCTTGTCTGAACAGTGGCCGACCAAAGATAACACCATTACAGCATGAGACGTTTTCACCTGGCCAATCTGGGCGTCCAATGTGGTGACTCGTCGCTAGCCGCAAAGATAACAGCATGCCCAGATGTCTGATTGGGATGACCAGATGTGTTTTCACCAGATTTATCACGATGCAACGTGGGCTTCAAACGATAATGTCAGGTATGGGGACTCAATCAAAGGACTGTATTTCCCCCGATGAAAGAACAAATGTGGTTCTCTAGATACCGGTCGTGAGTAATCACAACGATGAAATAGCAAATATGGGATCGCAAATGTGGGATGATAGAGCAAATGTCTGAGAAAATACAATACGAAAGATGTAGGAAAAGATAGAGCAATAAGGCCTTTGCGCTCGTTTATCACAGTATTAAAGCTTTAGTATTAGCTTATTGCTGTTCATTTTAGGTGAGTAGGTAATTGAAAATAAATAGATTCAAGCGCTACGTGGCACTTGTGTGAGATCTGGCAGCCATCTTGATAGACATAATGTAAGTGGTTATTTCCATTGTAGGTTGATGTAAGTAATAGATTACTAAATATATAAATCTTAGACCTAAGGGTCTTTTGTGTTTGGATATGCGCCCTAATACAACCGACTAGGTTGAACGGGACGCGCCTCGCCAAAACGAGGCAAAATTTTATTAAAACAAGATTATCGCAGTCAATATTAAGCGTTAGGGGACTATTTAACTATAGCTTTAAATATTTGTAAAATTCAGGAATTGTAGTGAGGAAATTAAAATAAAATAAACCAAATTCACCAAATTTTAAATCATCATTGCAGGATGTAAAGGTATATAGAGAAGCAGATGTGGCATCAGACCACCACCTTCTGATAGCCAAAGTAAAAATGAAACTAAAGAGATATGCAGCAATGCAAAATTATAGATAACAATTTAATGTAGGACATCTAAGAAATCAAGAAAGCAGATTTAAACACAAGCAAAACCAGAAGTTCCAAAGCCAAGGCTCAAGAAGTGTACACAGAAGCAAACAAAGAAGTAAAAAGAAGTATCAAAAGAGACAAGAGGAAGTATATTGAGGAGTTGGCAAGAGAGGCAGAAGATGCTGCAGCCAAAGGAAATATGAGAGAACTGTATAACAGCACAAATAAGCTAACAGGGAAATACAAGCAAACAAGTTGCTTCATAAAAGACAAGAATGGAAAACTGCTCAGCAATATACAAGAGCAAATGAAGAGGTGGACAGAATATTTTGAGGACCTTCTCAATAGACCAGCTTCACAAAACCCCTCGGACATCCAGCCAGCAGAAGAATAGCTACAAATTACACTGACTAACAAAAAAAAACTTTTTTTTTCTTTCTCTAACATTTCTATGTTTTTCTGGTCAATTTTAATGCGCTGTTTTTAAATCTGCAAACCGTTTTTCTCTATCAGGTCGGGATCTCTAGAAATACGCAATTGAAGTTTTTTAACAACGCATACAGTATTACAACATCATTCGTACAAGAATTATAACAGTTATGTAGGCTTGAATTTCTTTGCAGTCGACTTTCGTCGGTGAATGGCATGTGGTACATCGCGACGAAGCATCCAACAATAATCGGCAAGCATGGTCACACTCCACCGTCCTTGATAACGTGACTCCATTACGGCGATATCTTGATGGAATCGTTCTCCATGTTCATCGCTGACTTCGCCAAGGTTGTCAGGGAAAAAGTCAAGATGCGAATCGAGCAAATGGATTTTGAGGGACATGTTACAGCCCATAATTCTGTATGCATCTATGCACTGCTTAACAATATGCAACATAGTCGACAGATTTGTGATTTCCCAGAAAGTTATCGACGATCGATTTGAATGCCATCTATGCGCGAAGTTCACTACCATGTAACAAGTTCTCGAATTGTTTGTCTGCAATAACTTTCCTAATCTGAGGTCCTACAAAGATACCTTCCTTTATCTTTGCATCGCTAACTTGCGGAAACTTTTCTCGAAGATAAGTGAAAGCTTTGCTCGTTTTATCTAACGCTTTTACAAAATTCTTCATGAGCCCCAACTTTATATGTAACAGTGGTAAAATGAAGCTGTCTTTGTTAACTAATGGCTCGTGTATTACATTTTTATGCCCGAGCTGCATACGATCCCGGATAGGCCACACCTTTCTTGCATAATGTTCCTGTCTGTTGCGGCTGTCCCATTCACATCGGAAGCAATAAAATTTAGTATACCCAGTCTGCATGCCCGTGAGAATTGCAATGACCTTTAGGTCTCCACAAATCCGCCATTGGTAGTCATTGTACTTTATTTTTTCCAAACGTATAGCCAAATTGTCATAAGTTTCTTTCATATGAACAGAGTAGGCGACTGTTATTGATGAAAATAAATTTCTGTTATGCAATAACACGGCTTTTAGACTAGTCTTGGAAGAATCGATGAAAAATCGCCATTCGTTGACTATGTGCTCATGACCGTTTACATCTTTGCAATAGCAAATGTCATCATCCATCTCAAAGTATTGAACACGTTCTCTGTGTCTATGACGAAATTTAGATATCGGAGTATTGGGCGCTAAAAGATTCCATTCTTTGAGTCGCGAACCGAGTAATTCCGCTTGTCCTTTGGTAAGAGCGAGATCACGTATTAGATCTGAAAGTTCTGAATGGTTAATTAAGTAAACACCATCATTCACCGGTATGTAATCTGAGTCAGAATTAGTTTCTAAAGCAGGTAAACTATCACTTTCTGGTGGTTCATTCACGTCCAACGGATATTGTTCTGGTGGTACTTGGATCGGACACGTGATTGGATCATGAGGCACTGGTTTCGAAACCGATTCAATATTTGGATAAACCACAGACGTTCTAGTTTTAAAAGTGAAACCATGGATATTTGTCAAGCAGAAGTAACAATCAGTAGTGTGATTTGTATGTTCACGCCATATTACTGGCACTCCAAAAGGCATCGACTTATGCTTCGGCGATTTTCGTAACCAACCTGCCAATGTATCGAACAAACTGCATTTGGCTTCCAAGATTTATTTGCATCATCAACTTTCGAATCGAAATAAAGTTCATATGCTTTTTTTAGTAATGGTGTAAAGTTTTTCTGGTCAACACGATCGGTAAAATATCCGCACACGTAACAGAACAGATCAGCCGAATTTCTACAACTTCTAGAAGCCATATTTTGCTCAGAATTATTTCAAAATACAGTAACTATTTGAAAAATCGCGTAACATATGTCATGCATCTTTTAGCAGTATAAAAAGTAGAATTATGTTGCTTTTTATTAATTTTTAATAAGTTATATAGTAAAAATGAAACGGAGCAAATAACGGTTTCCCAAAAATATATTTATTCACAAATATCTTAAGAACCCGATGTGATAGAGATAAACGGATTTCAGATTTGAAATCAGCGCAAGAAACTGACCTAAGAACACTTATTCTTATATAAGAAAGAAAAATGTTGTTTGTCAGTGTTAACGGTGAAAGATCAACGAAGGAAGAAATAAAGAAAGCCATAAAGCTTCTAAGAGATGGAAAAGCGTCTGGACCTGATGGCATTCCAGCAGAGGCCATCAAAGCAGATATCGACACGGCTACAGAGATGTTATATAAATTACTTGGTAAAGTCTGGGAAAAGGAAGAGATACCAGCAGATTGGAAGGAAGGATATCTGGTTAAGTTGCCTAAGAAGGGAAATTTACAAGAGTGCACAAATTATAGAGGAATAATGTTACTTTCAGTGCCAGGAAAAGTATTAAACAGGATTATCCTTGAAAGATTAAAAGAGTCCATAGACAAGAAACTGAGAGATGAACAAGCAGGTTTTCGACAAAACAGATCCTGTACAGACCAGATAGCCACTTTGAGAATAATAGTTGAACAAAGTCTGGAATGGAATTCACCACTATACATCGGATTTGTGGACTACGAAAAGGCATTTGACAGTCTTCTTCTTCTTTGAACCTTAGCCGCCGACCGTCAAAGCAGTCAGTGGCCATCACGCCTAGTGGCGTCTTGTAGGGCAACAACAAATTGATTCCACTTTGCTCGGTCGGCGGCCATCCATCGTACAGTATCCCAACTCTGGTTCATTCTTTGCATCTCAGCCTCCACAGTCCTCCGTCAGGTTGTTTTTAGACGGCCTCTCTTTCGTTTTCCTTCAAGGGTCCAAAGGCTAGCTGTTCTTGTGATGGCATCGGGGTCTCTTCTGAGGACATGGCCAACCCAGCTCCAGCGTCTGCCAGTTATGATGGTGTGTATGTCCTCTTGCTTGCTCCGAGTAAGCAGATCTTGGTTGGTGATGGTATTCCGCCAAAAGATTCGGTGAATTTTTCTTAGGCATGTTGTGTGAAAAGAGGACAATTTCGACATTTCCTTCTCTGTAACTCTCCAGCATTCCGCACCATAGAGAAGCACAGAAAGCACACAGCTCTGATATAATCTTAATTTTGTGCTTGTGCTGTATTGAGAGGACTTCCAGATGTTGTTTAGGCTAAAAAAGGCTGTTCTTGCCTTATTCATTCTGATGTTGATGTCTTTGCCTGCCCCGCCGTCTGGTGTTACTATGCATCCTAGGTATGTGAAGGTGTCTGTCTGTACCAGTTGCTGATTCCTTACTGATATGGGCTCAGGGCTGCTCACATTGAGCGTCATGACCTCTGAGTTCTTTAAATTGATGTTCAAGCCTACCTGCTGGCTAAACTTATTAAGTCTATCCTTTTTTTCCTGGATGTGTTGATGTGAATGTGCTAATAGTGCAATGTCATCTGCATATTCCAGATCTTCCAATGTAGAAAATGTAGTCCATCTTATTCCTCTTAAACTGCCCTCTGTTGTCTGGCGCATCACCCAATCTAAGACTGTTAAAAATAGAGTGGTTGATAAGGGGGCATCCCTGTCGTACTCCTGTCTTCACCTCAAAGGTTAGGTTGCTCTGCCCAACACTACACGTAAAGTTGGCATAGAGGCTTTTTATGATTGACACTACGCAGCTTGGAATTCCATAAGCCCTCAGTATTTTCCATAAACTGTCCCCATGTATGCTGTCAAAAGCCTTTTCAAAATCAACGAAATTAATGTACAGCTGTCTTTGCCATTCTGAGCACTGCTCTATAATGTTCCTGAGAGTGAATATATGATCTACACATCTTCTGTTCTGTCTAAATCCCGCTTGTTCTTTCCTCAGTTTGTGGTCTACTGCTTTTGAAATTCTCTGCATAATTATCCTGCCTAGTATTTTGCTGGGAACTGAGAGAAGAGTTATTCCTCTCCAATTATTGCAGTCTGCAAGATCTTCCTTCTTGGGCATTGTTGCTGTCGTTTTTGTCGGAGTCATAATAGGTAAATCTATTTAATACTTTTGTCGTTTTTGATGGAGTCATATAGGTAAATCTATTTAATACTTTTGTTGTAAAACTTTGTTGGTCAAAGTTGGATAATTGGGTATTAACTTCTATGACAGGTTGTTTAAAGGGTTATCTTCCCTTTCTTTCAATCGTTGTTGTTGAATTGTCTTAACGATGCTCAGTTTTATGCTGTCTAGGCATGCGCAGGTTCTGGGCGCGAACTGAGGAAACTTCCGTGAGGGAGGTTGTGTTTTGGGCTGTCGGACATGATGTCCGTTGTGATTTTCTCTAGATCATCGTGGGGATTGGAAAGTTTTCGATTGACTGAAATGTCAATGTTTTCCCCAGTGATTCGATGTTTGTCAAGAGTGACGACATTTATTAAGTGTGTATCCGGAAGATTCTGTAAAAGGTAAATGACATTCTTATTAATATGCCTTTGGCTGCAGAACATTTGAAGTTACCTATCTGCGAGTGAAGCTCGCAGATCTTGAGAGACAGAATTCCTTCTTTGCTTCTAGTTCTAGCCAAATGAGACTATGTGTTTTCAATTGAACAGAAGCCTAATGATGATGATAAATTATTGTGGACGCCGCAGGTTGGCGGTATATATGTTTAGCATGGTTTGATCGTGCCTGCTAACAAAGGATACACAGCTGTCTACATATTGAGGCCCTGTATTACGGCCAATATTTTTCAGCAAGAGGAAATATACCTTGCGGGCTATGCCAGTTGAATAACAGCCTTATGTATTATTGCTACGCAATTTAGGAGCTCGTTTGTTGGACGACATAGCTAATTAAGTACCTGACGCGCTGAGTCAATGGCACGGAAGCTACATTACATATTGTAACATTAGGACAGATGATGTTTGGGTATGTCCTAGTTGATGTATGATGCAAGCCTTTGATTACCAGACATTTAACAGTCATTTATTATCTATGTGAAGTCCTTGATCTTGTTGATTTGACTGTCCTATTGATGCTACTGTCAGTTTCGTAAATAAATGTTTGAAACGTGCCAGCAGTCTTCAATTCATCATTGACTACTGCATGCGAGTGGATGGGTGCTTTATTGACTTAACTAAGAGCTTCAAGCATTCGCGTTCTCGTCTACACCCACACTCAGCACATCATAATACCAATACCACATATCTACAACATGTACGCTGTTTACTGTGAGTGATCATAGTACCCCTGGCAGTGCCTCACTCTGGTGGCCGCTACATTTCTGGCCGTTACATTTCTGGTGACCTACATCGACACCGCAACATTACACAGTCCAGGTGATAAACGACACGTTCACTCTGCCAGCTTTCACATCACGCATAAACAGTGCGTTACATTAATGGTGGGCCAGATTTGTGGGTTTTCTACATTTTCAAGACAGTGGTAAATAGGTCAACAACTGGGCTGACTCACATAAACACTGGCGTTGGCATTTTTGTGTTACTGCTACATGGACCACAACTGCTAAGGAATTGAAGTGACATTGTTATACATTTCTGGAGTTCTACAGATATTGGCAATATATCTGGGCTATCAAGTCACATCGTTTCCTGTCAACCCAAGATTGTAAACAGTACCGCTGGTTGTTTACACTACATTCTGAGCTATCAAGTCACATCGTTACCTGTCAACCTAAGATCGTAAACAGTACCGCTGGTTGTTTACACTACATTCTACAAACATATCGACGTTGGATCTTCTAGTCTCAACTGGTGTCGAGTATGATTTTTGTAGCTACGCTTTGGAGACCACTGCCTGTTATGAAGTTACGGTGACCTTCAATGGTGGATCGTCTACCATTGTTGTTGACAGTAGTACCGCATTATATTGCATCTTTGCGGCTATTGAGGATTGTGCTAAAAGATAAGTGGCCTGTTTTAGTGTGTAAACTGTGCCTTTATTTTGTGTAAAGCTGAGCCTTCCTCTAAACACATTTTACATATTGTGTATTTATATATGCCATGCATGTTTTGTGTATACATGTTTTTGTTTACATGTGTATTTAGTGTGTATTTCAGCGGGCTGGTTGGGTAGGAGACTCCAATAGAAGATACCAAGTGATAGAGGTTCTATCGTGAGCGTTTTCTGTAGAATACGCATATTTCCCCAGTGGAAATTGCGAGCGACCTGTGTTGCTACTTTTCAGTTTTTTTCTTAGCTGTGACGAGATGTGTTAGTGTTGTTTTCGTTATTTTTCCATTCTTTGATTTTTGATTTGTTTTGTTTGTATCTGTTCGTCTCTCTTTCCTTTCATTTATTTCTATACACCCTTATGTTTATACACTGTGGTGTCATTTGTTTTGTTTACGTATCGCAGTTATCATCACATGCTTTGTGATTATTTTTTTCCTTAGTTTCGCCTTATAATTTTTTGACTTCTGCAAATGTTTTCGTTTGTTTATATGCTTGTCTTTGTTAACTGATATTATATACATTGTTGTCATACAGTCTATAGATATACTTGATCATGGACTATTATTACTAATATCATACACTTTTCATATAAAGGTTATTTATAATGATAATATTATAGAGAAACAAGGTAACTATACAAGGTCTTTGACTAAGACTTGTCTCTCAAAGAGAGTGAAATAAAGTAAAGTGAGTATACAAATCTAGTATTACAGACTTGTCTCCCATCAAAGTGGGATAAGGTAATTTATTTAATTTTTCAGGTCTGATCTCACATAGTTAGACATAATGTCTACACAAGACTACTTTATTGAACAAGGGAAAGCCCTTGTGAAAACAGGTGAGAAGTTAGAAGAATTCGCAATGGCTCAATTTGACAAAGCATTGAAATCTGAAGAAAAGAGACAAAAAGAGGAAAATAAAAGATTAGACAGAGAAGCTGAGAATTTAAGATTACAGATGCAGACAGATGAAGGCTGATTCTCCATTGGAATCTTATAATTGGTTCGAGATGCCTTCTCGACCATTGCGTATGGCCCATACCATCCAATCAGTAACCTGTTCTGTTTGCTAGGCATAAACAGTAAAACTTGTTTGCCTATCTCTAGCTCACATCTGGGACCATTCGTATTATATTCTCTGTCATGTTGATGCCTCCTCTTCCTCATACGTGGTCTGTTTACCTTACTAGTGGCTTCCTCCGTTTTCTCATGATTTACTGCCCCTCTCTGGCATTCAAGGAACGATCTGATAAATCGATCCATGTCCCTTGCTATTCCCTGCCCATAATAATGGTAGGTGATTCTTTGCGTAGTGATGTATTGTCTGACCTGACAACTAGATTCACTAGCCTGCCCCATACCTAAGATATAAAATCTATATCGTGCTGGTACTACCTGTTGCTTATACTCATATCCGCGCTTCCCTACTTTCCTAAGGAGTTGTCCTTGCTGTTTAAAGCAGTCTCCTGGTTGCGCTGGATTGTCCCCCTTCAGTCTCTTCTTAAAACAAGGTTCTACCGATTTGTCGTTCTTGTGAGCTTGTCTCAGCTCTTGCGGATGGAAGTCAAACTCGTCTCCTTGTCTCTTCTCCTTCGCTTGTTCACCTGTCTGCCCTGCAGCTGTGACTCTTGATTGACGAGTGTCTACCAAAACCACATATTTGTAGCCTATAATGACTTCATATGTATGATCATTTAAAACTTCCGTTCGTAGTTCTCCCTTGACACATCTGCCTTCAATGGGAGTCCGGGCGATAGCCGCCCTCATTGGAGGATCGCCGTTAACTGTGAACTGATTTTCCACAGTTCCATCACTCAACTGTTCTGGTCTAACCAGTCTTGACCTGAATATCGAATCGAATTCTAGCATGGCATCGAATATCTCTTCCGCTCTTTCTCTATTGACAACGTTGCGTTCCGAGGGAATCCGGGCGCTAGTTGCCGTCCCTTAAAGATCACTTTTCCTTCTCCATCCTTTTGCATTAGTGTCCTGGTAACATTCTTTGCCAGGTTTAAACTCCTTCTTTCTCTTGAGTGACTCATTCTTACTGACATCAAATCTCTTTGTGTCTTTCTTCGATCTGTCGGAATAAACAGTGTTTCCCCGCTTCTTTCTTCTGCTAAAAAATCTTTGAATCCGACGTCGGATCAAAGTTGGCCATTGTTTGTCCTTATTACGTATCTTGTGTATCTTGCTCGTGGGATAGTCATAATTCAAGATACGGTGCAACCCATCTGTCCTTTTATATCGAGTACAGTGTGTTGTAAGTTTCGCGCGTCGGCGCTGTGCCTTGCATAAAGTGCGTACACCAAGCTGTTTCCTATTGTGTCGCCTGGTGTCTTTCCTTCTGTCTATCCGCTTAGTTTTTGTCTCGCCTACATATAGAATCGGAGTCCCGTGGGTGTTGAGCTGCTGTATCCCCGCCGGCTCTACCACACTGTTCTCCTCATGATCCTCTTCTACCTCCTTTTGAAGAGAGTCGGGGGTGCCTCCGTATCCGTCGTCCACCCTGTCCCGATAATCGTATGTGTTGTTATACCTTCTAAAGGGACACATTTCTCCCCGTAAGTTTTAAAAGTGGTAGGATCTGACTTTCCCTCGTCCTGGGGAAAGGCAGACTTAGGCGATGTGGGCATCTGTCTATTTCCGTGGATAATAGCGAATGCCCGCTCCTGTCCGGTCGCTTCTGTCCACTTAGAAGGGCCGGGGGAGTGAGGTAATAATTGTTCTCCTGATGTCAGGAGACAAGTGCCTGTTTTCTTCTCCTCTGTGATACCAGGTGAAATTGTTTTTTTCGCGGCCCCCTTGCAAGATCCATCGGAGGTACCGCTTGCCATTTTAGTAGGCTCTTCTGTGCCTTTTAATAACTTTCCGTTATCTCTGCCGAGGTGTCTGGAATCCACTGAGTCAACCACCGCCGGATGTGAGTTTTCCCCCTCTTCTTTCCGGGACTCTTCGTCCTTCATTGTTCGGGTTTCTATATACGGCATGCGATGGGGAGGAGGGCGGTTTCGGCACTCGCTGGTGTAGTGATTTTTCATGCGACAATACCGGCACCATTTATCCCCTTGCCTCTGGTTCTGAGAAAAGGAGTTGTGTTAGTTTCCTGTCTACGTGGATTGCGAAGCAAGTTGACTTTCTTCCCTTGATACCGGTCAACTGGGTCCTTCTCGTAATCTGTTTTTCCTGCGAATTTCTTTGCATATGACGTAATGCAATGCGAAGATGGCGTGTCTTCTAGGCGATATGTTAGCTCGTCTGCCACTTCATGGCCGAAATACCTATTTCCGGTTCAACTTTTGTGGGTTGTTCATACGTTTCAAACACCCTCTTCATCCGAAGCGCATGCTCTCTCTCTTCCGTATTTCTCTCTAACTCTGCCTTGATTCTCCTATACTCGGCTTCTCTCTCTGCCTTGATTCTCCTATACTTGGCCTCTCTCTCTTCCCCGATTCTCCTATCCTCGGCCTCTCTCTTTTCCTTCCTCTCCTTTTTCTCCGCTGCTAACTTCAGTCTTGTTTGCTCTACTTCTAATGCTAGTTTCCTCTCTTCCACTGCTATGTGCGCAGTTAACATTTTTTCCACATATTCCATAAGTTCTCCTTTTCCTAGTTTTAAACTAGTTGCTTCCTGGATAAGCGCAGCACGCATTTGTGTCAAGTCGGCCATGATCCAGCTAGATTTCAATCTGCCTATCCAGAAACAATAACAAAATGTTTAGTCTAAGTGGCTTAGCCGCTATTGTTCACTAGTGAACAAAAGGACTATACACTGTCGGTTCGCTCGTTTCGATGCGTCCGATTTCAACAATGCCTATTGTTAGAGACCCACGTGGTACTACACATGTACCCTAAAATCCAGGTAAATTTATAGTGCTGAGCAAAAATCAATATTAGTAACAAGATGCAGTAATTAAGTAATATGGTATAATATTCCAACATATGTCAATGTCTTACTTAATATACTATGAATATCTAATCTAATCTAATATCTAATATGAATATCTAGTTATCTAATATTCTATTCTGTGTTCTTTCCCTCTACCTAAGTAGAATAAGGAACAGTATAGAAGACAAAATTTGCAAAAAGAATTATTTCATGTTTTAGTCTAGGGCAAGTCCCAAGATACATCCAGGACGACAGCCCACACTTAATGTCACAGGGTTATCCCGAAGGGTAACCAAAGAGAGTTATCTGTGAGGTACCGGCTTTGTCAATTGCTCAGATTCGCCTGGCACCCGGTTGAAGATGAGCAGCAGGAGTGGAGAAGGTGAATATAAGACTTTGGGATGAGTTCCCAGCATATAGTTCCGGTGATTCTGGATCTCGTGACACTATAAATCCTACCACTCTATCCCCCTCTCTATATTATAATGCTAACGAGCCCCCACTCCCCTATTACACTGAGTTAACAGAAAAGGAAGAAAGGAAGAACAGTATGTCTCTTTTGCACACTTTTTTTCTTTCTCTATATATGTAATAATGTGTGTTGGTAATGTAACCACAACTACAACATTTATTAAATTATTGAAATATAACAACGTTCAATTACACTAACACAAATGCAACTAGGAATGACATTAACTATCCCTGTGAAGAAAGATATTAGTTAATGCAAAATATACAAATGAATCTAAAGTCTATGCTATGGGATGATAATGATGAAATGTAAGCAACTCCTAAATACTAACAAAAAGGATATCTTGCTTTCTTGGTCTCTGGCTGACTGTCAATAAAACTCGGGGATGTGTACACAATGGACAAGTCTTTGTCTGCCTTCAATAATACTGGACGGTCCCCTTTATTTCGTCAGGGGTCGATGGCCTGTTCTTTTGTCGTTCACAAAGCGAGTGTTGACATTACCCCGCGTGTCTGATGTGGCTTGTTCCTAGGTTGTGTTGAAGCAATGTTACGCGGTGGGGACTTCGTCTGATATGCAGATGTCCATGAGTGGTAAAGATATTTTCCTCAGGTGGTGATGATGGTGAAATCTGGTATATAGTTGAATTCGTTTGCGCATCAGTTTTACGGGGAGAATATGTCCATTACTGCATGTAATTTAGGATCTCGATAAATTTTGTAGGCACTTTATTTACACGATCGTCCGTCTTCTCTTGCCACTTCCGATCAAGATTTCTCAAAGGCACTTGTTGTAATGACAATCGTCCGTAGGCTACTGTCACTTCAGATCATTAATTCACGTAGACAGCTCTTTAGTAATGCATCCCTTATTCTAGATAATTGCGGATTACTTTTCTGTGTGGGTGATTGTTTAGTAGAAAGTCCCTTCGCCGCCTGGCAAGTTCTTTTCTAAAATCCCCGTCTTTGTTGGTAGGTTTGTTGCCGTTAAATATCTGTAAAATGCGTGTCGTCGCAGTATTTCTGTTTGGCCCTACTCATAAGCTCTTAGCCCGTGATTAACGCCAACAAAGTAGTAGACGAAGGCTGAGTTATCTCAAATGGTCCCTGTCTCTACCACTGTGATGGATAAAATAACGAACCCTTTGTAAGTATCCCGTAAACTATGCTACGCCTGTAGTGTGTTCTTGTATGTGAAATCTTATCAGTATAATGAATGACTGCGCGGTGTTTACTGCACATTTAACATGTAATGTAAGAGGCAAAATAAAAGTGTCTTGTATTTACTTCGTTATAGTTACTGGAAACTGTGCAATATTATAATTATAATCATTCTCTCCTGGTGTTTATTGTAACCTGTACTTATGAGTATGAAATATAATATTATAATAAACGTGACTCGTATTTACAGTGTTATATTTATGGAAAATATGTATATATTATCTGACCGAAGTTAAGATAGATGTATAATAATAATGTACAAACTATATTACACTAACCTTGGTGTCCATATCAAGAATTTCACTGACACACGTCTTGATTCTTTCTTGTGAAATCTAGAACCCAAGTATGTTGGCGGAATGCAGTCTCTTGCAATGCCGAGCTACAACTTTAGTTGGGTTATATATCGTTTGAATCGCCTATGGCGATTTTTCGGGTCGCTTCTTGTCATGTGAAATTTCGTTTGTTTTCCTTTAGTCAGACATTCGGTCCTCATTACCGTGTAAAATTTCTGTAATATTTTGCTATTATCGTTTTCTTGTTTTTCCTCTCCCAGACAATCTGTCTGTGTCGTCTTTTGAGTGTCTTGTGCAGTGTTTTTCTTCTCGTTATAATTTCGTATTCTCACTCCTTTCATGTTGTCCTTGTTCAGACTTTCACTCTCCTTTACTCCAATATTACTTTGTCTGAACGACTGACCACAATACTCATTGTGAAACTGCGTCGCCGCTATGTCCCTATGTTTTGCTACTAGTCACAATAATACTTGGGTAGTACTGGCCTTGTGTAAACACAACCGGGACGTCCGTCGCTTTACTCCTAATAGTCTGTTGATGTAATGTCCGCGTGATTGTGAAAACATTTCAGGTGAATGTTGTTGCGTTTAAAGGGCTCACGCCGAGCGCTGTCTATTGTTATGTAGACATTCTCTGTAAAGATGGTCGATTTCAAACGACTGTTGACAAACGATGACTGGTGCAGACAATGAATTTAGACAGCAAACGGCTTTCTCATACCGTGAAAAATGTACCGACAAATTATTGGCAGTAGGTCTTAGGAATTAAAATGCCGACTTACTCGCGTCTTGCGACAGACGTCTAAAACGTAGCAGCTTTGTGCATCGGGGGAAAAGACTTAAAAGGCAGCATCAAGAAGACCTATCCATGAAGACAACACCGCTGAAGCCCACCCTGTACCATGGGAACAGGCCAGCAGTGCCCTCCAAATTAATACATCAGTCAGTGGTCTCACAAGTGGATATGAGTATAATTATCTGCAAAAACGAACTGCTACATTGAGTATGATCCAAGAAAGCTATCCCGAACAATCATGGATACATGCCTATACCGATGGATCAGCAAGAAATGCTGTTAGGAATGGAGGTGCCGGTATCTTTATCTCATATCCTGACAACCACTATGAGACTAGGCACATTCCCACTGGTAAATTCTGTTCCAACTATACAGCTGAGGTTCAAGCTCTAGAGCAAGCTGCAAATATGATTTATAACACCAACTCTGACTGTCACCAGGTAGTTATCCTGACAGATGCACTGTCTGTACTGCAAGCTCTCAGTGGTGGTAAACTCCCGCATCTGAGAAATGAACTAAACAAGGTAGCTGCCAAAAAGAGAACCATACTTCAGTGGGAACCATCTCATTGTGGTGTACCCGGAAATGAAAAGGCAGATAAACTTGCAAAAAAGGGAGGAGAATGTGAACAAGAAGATAATGAAATCACATACTTTGAGAAAAAGAGAGCTATCCAGACTATCAGAAGAGAACAGAATCAACCCAACGACGACTACCACACTCTTGACCGGCAGGGACAGATCACCATTTTTCGCCTCAGGACAGGGCATAACAAACTTAATATACACATGCACAAGCTACGATTGTCTGCTTCACCTCTGTGCACATGTGGATTAAACGAACAAACTGCTGAGCATGATCTACAGGATTGTCCTCTGTACGACACGTTAAGAAAGATATACTGGCCCAATGACTCAACCCTAAACTCAAAGCTGTATGGAGCTAAAGAGGAACTTCAGACAACGGTCAATTCATCATGAGAACTCGTCCGACTGTGTAAACATCAAAGATGGGATCGCGAGAAGAATTTGTGACCTATTAGGTCTGGCCATTAGGTCTGGCCACCTCTCAGCTTCCCGGATGCAAGTGATTTCGCATAGGATGACGCTATCTTTTAGCGTGTGATTTTCGCTGGGTACGTGATCTGGAGAGCGCGTTTCCGCTGGATCATGTGATTTGGCGTCCAATAGACGTCCAACCAACAACCTTAAAAGTCACGTGAGGGGTTCCCTAGAGTGGGTTTAGACTGGTTTTAGCTAAGTCTAAAAGTAATTCTCTCTCAGACATTTGTCGAGCCACTCGGCGGGTTTTAACCGGTTTCGGCCACTGAGGTTAGATTTAGAATGACGTCGTTAATCTAAAAATAGTGCCTCACGCTAAGAGAATATGTAAACGAGAGAATTTGTCGCGTAGGTTTACCGGCTTTCGATCATGCATTGAAGATGAAGAAAAAAAAGATGGTGTCCCGTAAATTAAATGAAGAGAAGATTGGGCCAGTCGTCACAGTTCCGATCAAATCAATGTGTTTCTTTGTTTTGGTTTCAAGGACTACCCTCATTGCACACGGAAAACTCCATCAGTACTCTGATCTCCTCCCTTAGGTCACACAAGGCAGATCTCAGCACAGTGCACGAACTCCGTAGCACCGGCGAGAATCCCTGAGTGTGGATATACGAATCACATATTCTATAAATATTCTTGTGGTAGGTAGGTTTCTTAATTTTTTTTTTTGGCCAGAGCAACGGCCTTGTGTTATATCTTTACGATTTCCAACTGCCGAGGGATTTTTAACGTGCGCAACTTGCACACGAAACATCCAATTTTTTCGCCCATATCCGCGAAGGCTATGCATCCGATCTCAGTACCCAGGAGATCACTGGTTCTGAAAAAAAAATGTATATATTTACTGTTCAAAAAAAGAAACGCAACTTTTTTGGTGTTACTTTTATAAAAGATATTCGCTGATTGGACATTAGTCAACCTATCGACTGTGTCCACCTGGTCATTAACTTCTCGTGGTTACCTGAATTGTACTCACCTCATGATTCGTGAGGTCATGAAAGAGGTCAAGGTCAAAACAACATTTTTGACAATAACTCGTAACAGGTTCATGAGAATCCAGTAAAACTTCCTGAACACAAAACTCTCTGACCATATTATTGAATGCCTATAAAAGATTGACGCTCCTCGAATAAATTCAGTTGAAAATTCAATGCGCAAGTATGGCTCATCTCACTACAAAACAACGACTCATCATCATTGGACGTTTACAGACTGAACAGTCACAAAGTGTAGTGGCCAGACAATTTAATGTGGTTAGAAGCACCATTAGTCGCCTTTGGAGGCGATTTCAAGAAACTGGCTCAGTGGCAGACCGGCCGCGCAGTGGAAGACCCAGAGTCATAACTTCTGCCGAAGACCGCTTCATACGGCTGCGTCACCCCAGAAATCGACTTGCATCTGCGTCGTACAAGTCCAATCAATGTCAGCAGCTCGTCGAATTTCAGATCAAACGGTCAGGAACCGGCTGCACGACTCTGGTCTTTGGGCTAGAAGACCCTACAGCGGTCCTGTTCTTACGGACTGGCATCGCCAGAACCGACTGCAGTAAGCGAACCAGCATCGTCAATGGACCGTTGGAAATGACTGGAGACGGGTTTGGTTTAGTGATGAATCATTTTTGTGCTCCAGCGACACGATAGACGGAGAAGAGTTTACCGCAGAGTCCATGAGCGCTACGCCCAGAACAGCGTTGACGAGGCTCCTCCACATGGTAGTGGAGGTGTACTGATGTGGGGGGGGGGGGGCGATCAACTTCATGGGAAGAAGTGACCTGGTGCAAATTGAAGGACGCCTGAATGCCCAACGATACGTCGCTGAAATTCTTCGTCCTCACGTCCTTCCACTTCTGGCTGCACGAGGGTCGATTTTTCAGCAGGATAACGCTCGACCTCATGTGGCACAACTCACCACCCAGTTCCTCGCTGACAACAACGTCCAGACCATTCCGTAGCCAGCCATGTCATCAGACATGAACCCCATAGAACACTTTTGGAAGGAACTCGACAGACGACTCCACCAGCGAGACGTGGCTCCAGCCAATCTCCGACAGTTGTCTCTTAGACTGCGGGAAGAGTGGGCAGCCATCCCACAACAACAGATCCAACGGCTAATCGGATCCATGTCAAGGAGATGTCGTTCTCTGATAGAGGCCAGAGGAGGTCATACACCTTACTGAAACGGAAGCCTCAGTCGCAAAGAATAAAAGTCCAAACCAAATTTAATGAACATCATTTCATTGTTAAAGTCTGAAAGTTTCTTCATGCCAAGATTGAAACATTAATTCCGTAAAATTAAATTTGGGTACAAGTTTGAAATTTGGTGTCCATTACCACTGCAATAATGTTGCGTTTCTTTTTTTGAACAGTATATATTATATTCCCTGTACTGGAAATCGAACCTTTGGAATTCGAGGCGGACGCCATAACTCTTAGGTGTTCCAATGTGTTTCTTTAAAAAGTAAGTCAGTGAGTTTTTTTTTTTAAGCACAGCTTTAGTAGTGATTAACTTTCTTGTAGGCTTTACATTAAGTGTTTAAACTGATCAAAAAATATTTTATTTAAGGAGGAATTTCACTGAACGGAAAAACTAATACTTAATCATAACCTAAAATCATCATCATCACTCCTTTCCGTTCCCCGTGGAACATAGGGCTGAAACAGTTGCTCTCCATCGATTTTTTTTCTGAGCTGTCTTTAAAATTATAAAGAAGTACATTTTATTTTTTATAACAGCGAATATTTTCTCTCCCTTTAGGGATCCAATTGTAGTTAACTAACGCACTTAAAAAAAAACAAAATGCAGAAAACAAACGTTCCTTACATTCTATTGCATAGAACAAAACAAGCTTTGGCCAATTATCACCCATCATTACTTCGTCATATCATTCACAAATGTATCGTTCACTTAGATCTTGTTCACGTTTTTTTTTTTTAATTAAATGTATGAAGAATTACTGATTTAATAATCACTGGTCATCTACTTTTATTGTGTGAAATAATTAATATATGGGACATTTATTTTCTAGGTAGTTGTTGTTGTTTTTTTTTAAGTGCATTTGGTAACAGTTGTCGATATCTAAAAAGTGTTTCTTTCCTTGACTTGTTAAGTCTGACTCCAGTTATCTTATTTATAAAATCATACAAGGAACAAAAGTCTACAAATAACAGCTCCTTCAGTCATAACTGACTATGGGAATGTGCCTCTAAGGTGACAGCCCTCAGCTGCTTATTTTCTTGGTGTTCCTTTCAACGATTTCTCCTCTCCTCTGCTTGCCGTGAGAGCTTCTTTTCGTCCAATCTGAGGTGGAGCCGTAGGGAGCATCGCCACTTGGTGCGATCGGCAGCTTCATCATCCCAGGTTTCTGGATTTATGTCCAGTGCGCTCATGTGTCCCTTGTATACATCTTTGAACCTCAGCTGCGGTCGCCCAACTGTTCTTTTTCCATCTGCCAGGTGTCCGTAGAAGATATTTTTCGGGATGCGACCATCTTCCATGCGGGGGACATGGCTAAGCCAGTGTAGCTCGCGCTGTCTAAGCAGTGTATACATGCTTTGGAGGCCAGCACGTGACAACACATCGACATTTGTCACTTGTTCTTTCACGAAATACCGAAGATGTGGCGTAGATACCGTAGATGGAAGGTATTGAGCCTTCTTTCTTGCTTATCATAGGTTGTCCATGTCTCGCTGCCATATAGAAGTGTGAACACAAGTCTACAAGTCCCTCAAACCCTAAAGTTTAAAGAGAGATATATTAAAGAACACTGAAATGGGTAAACCGTATACACTAGAGGTAGACAACCCAGGAGCTGTAGGGAACTAATTAAAAACAACGAGCCCCCATCGAGGCCAGCTCCTTGACGTGGAGATGGGGCTCAAGTACAGCCACCAAGGCCGAAAAACCAAGACTGGCCAGGCCCTCCTACACTCGAGCAAGACCACAGTCTGCCCTAGCAAGTCAAGGTGCTGAAGGCGGAGGCAACCAGCCAAGAGGCGCACCACAGCAATCAGGATGCCACGCACACGCGCAACGGAAATATGCCTATATCTACAAAACTTTATGGCACTCGCCCTGTGACGGACACCCAGGCAGGTGCAGTGCCGGGCCCTCTGCCTCGGAAGGACCCAACCCTTACTACTGGAGGTCCTTCTCAGTTGCCCCGTGAAGCCAGGAAGCATGAGAATAGAGCTACTGGCCAAGCAAAGCAAAGACCATTTAAAATAATGCACTGGAATGCTGAAGGCGTCAACAGTAAAAAAGATGGCTACAGCAAAAAATTAGAGCTTGGATATATCTTAAATGAAGAGCAAGTAAATGTATGCTGCTGGCAAGAAACCCACCTCAACTAAGACACCGCCTTCAAAATCAGAGGCTACCAGTGCTATCGATCCGACCGAAAAGACAGGCGAAAGGGTGGAATACTGACACTCGTGAAGAATAACATCAGTGCATGTCAGCTTGAAACATATATGGAGGGTTCGGAATACCAGATGCTTCATCTCAGGACAGAAAGTGCAGAATTCCACCTGCTCAACTACTACTGTCCGAGCGACCGCCCACTGGCACTAGACACAATCCCAGGAAAAGAAAGACTGATTGTGTGCGGAGACTTCAACAGCCACTCACAGAGCTGGGACTATGATCACGTGGACAGGAGAGGTGAGGAGCTTGAAAACTGGCAGGATGACAATGGGCTTATCCTGATTAACCAGCCAACCGACCCACCAACCTTCTACTCGAGATCATGGCACACCACCTCTACACCAGACCTGGCATTCCACTCACCAGGCCTGGAGTGGAACATCACACACGCTGTTGGGAAACAACTCGGAGGCAGCGACCACCGGCCAGTCTTCCTAATTGTGTGAAAATAAACTTGTCAAGGAGAGCAGCACTCTCTCTAGGTGGAACTACAAGAAGGCAGACTGGACAATGTACCAGCATCGTACCAGTATGGTGGCTAGAGATCTGACTGTAGACAAAGACATCAATAAGGTAGTCGATGAATTCAGCAGATGCATACTACAGGCTGCTCGTGAAACAATACCTAGAGGGGCTCGTAAGCACTACAAACCATATTTGAATAGTGATATAGAGCAACTGAACAATGACCTGGAAGCATCTCGAAAGCAGGCAGAGACCAGCCCATGTCAAGAACATCACAATAACTACCAACATGCTAAGGCCAAATTTCAAAGGGCCAAGTTGCAGGCCAGACGGAGAAGCTGGAAGGAGAAAACAGAGTCCTTGAACTTTGAAAGAAATACAAGGAAACTATGGAAACTAGTAAAACAACTTAACGATCAGGGTACAGGGAGAAAGTAAAAGATTGCACTGTGTAAAGATGGAAATTTCCTCACAGGAAAACAGGCAGCTGATCACTTTGCAGATACCATTGCTAAAGACAACAACATAGAAGTTAGCCCAGAGAAGGTACAGGAGATTCGTGAGAAACGACAAAACGCAGGACGAGATGAACCATACCTGAAGTTATGGAGGCGCCAGTCACATTCAGAGAACTGGAGTTTGCAATATAAAAATTGAAAATGAGAAAGTCGCCAGGAGTTGATGGAGTGTCCAATTAAATGATTAGGAACTTGGGAACCGCAGCAAAAACAAAAGCTGCTGCAGATCTTCAATATCTGTTGGAACTTGGGCAGTGTTCCGCAGACCTGGAGGGAAGCAATCATGATACCACTCCCAAAACCATGAAAAGACAGTTCCGCAGCCACCAGCTACAGACCAATCAGCCTTACAAGCTGTCTCTGCAAAACAATGGAACGAATCATCAACCTCAGGCTGCAGTGGTACCTTGAAAGTGAAAACCTTCTTGTACCACAGCAGACGGGTTTTAGGCAGTGTTGCTCTACCGAAGATCAGGCAACTTACCTTTCCCGAGAGATTGAGGATGTGTTCCAAGATAAGAAACTGGTACTAGCAGCATGGATATATCTAAGGAAAACATTTGACAAGGTTTGGAAAGATGGGCTTTTGAAGAAACTGAGAATTTGCAGAGTGAATGGCAGGATGTACAAATGGGTGGAAGCATACTTGCACAGCAGAAAAGCCCGAGTACAACTAGATGGCCTTAAGCGCAAGAAAATTCTACTGCGTCATGGCGTCCCTCTACAGAGGCCATGACACTCAATGTGAGCAACACCGAGTCCATAACAGTAAGGAATCAACAACTGGAACAGACAGACACCTTCACATACCTGGATGCATGCATAGTAGCACCAGATGGCGGAGCAAGCAAAAACATTAACAACAGAATGAACAAAGCAAGAACAGTCTTTTTTAGTCTAAACAACATTTGGAAGTCTTCTCAGTACAGCACAAGCACAAAATTAAGACTATATCAGAGCTGTGTGCTTTCTGTGCTTCTCTATGGCGCAGAATGCTGGAGAGTGACAGAGAAGGAAATGTCGAAATTGTCCTCTTTTACACAACCTGCCTAAGAAAAATTCTTCGAATCTTTTCCCCGAATACCATCACCAACCACGATCTGCTTACTCGGAGCAAGCAAGAGGACATGCACACCATCATAGCTGGCAGACGCTAGAGTTGGATTGGCCATGTCCTCAGAAGAGACCCCGATGCCATCACAAGAACAGCTATGCTATGGACCACTGAAGGAAAACGAAAGCGAGGCCGACAAAAAACAACTTGGCGGAGGACTGTGAAGACAGAGATGCAAAAAATGAACCAGAGTTGGGGTACTGTACGAAGGAGGGCCACCGACCAAGCAAAGTGGAAACAATTTGTTGCTGCTCTACAAGACGCCACCAGGCGTGATGGCCACTGACTGCTTTGACGGTCAGCGGCTAAGGATCAAAGAAGAAGAATGGCGTCCCTCAGGGAAGGGTTCTGTCCCCCACACTTTTCCTAGTCTACATCAACGACCTGGTTGCTGAACTACCACATGGAATGAAAGTGGCAATGTACGCTGATGACCTGGTAATATGGTGCACAGATGAGCATGCAACAGTGGCCACCAAACTGCTACAAAGAGCTATAGATGCCTTAACCTCATGGGCAAATAGATGGTGTGTCAGCATCAATACAGATAAGTGCAGCACCACGCGCTTCACCCTCTCTCCAAAACAAAAAGCTAGTGTCATTAAGATAAATGGAGAGCTCATGAGAGAAGATAAACAACCCACCTATCTCGGAGTTACATTCGATGATAGGCTGACATGGAAGCAGCACATCAACAAGGCAGCAACAAAGGCCAGGAGGAAGCTAGCCATCCTGAGAAAACTAAGTGGAACCACATGGGGTAGCCAGCGGGAAAATACTTAGTAAAGTTTACCAGCAGGGCATACGACCACACCTGGAATATGGATCAGCTGCGTGGTGTCCAGCATCAAACACCACATTACAAGAGCTAGAAAAGGTGCAAAACCAGGCGCTTAGGGTCATCACGGGGGCAATGAAATCAACGCCTATAGTGGAGATGGAGAAAATGGGGAGGATACAAACACTGAGAGAACGCAGAGATACGAAATTCACGCTGAGAAAGTGGCGAAAGAAAAGATTCGATTATTTTTGTGCACAACTGACTTCTATTACGAAACCCTACAAATGTGGGAGGTTTGCTTTGGGAAAAAAATTATCAGATATCATTGCTGCATAATCTGGCCCGATTAAATTCCTGACGCTTTTCCAAACTGACTTCACTGTTGATAAAGTGTTTGTTCACGTGCCGCTGTCATGCGCGAATGATCCCGGTAACATGTTCCCAAGCGCAAGGTTGTGAGAAAGCGCGAAAGACAATGGTTTTCACTCTGGTAGAAAGTGTAGACACACTGAGAAAAGTCGCAAATTTCCGCGCATACCGAGTGGCGTAGACAGCGTTCCCACTCCTGGGTGATTCCCCTAGATCTTCTTTTTTTTCTTTTTTGGTCCCATTTAGTGTCATTTTCCTTCATTAGTTGAAGAACGCAATCTAGATCAACTTTCGGTTTTCGGCACAAAGTAGCCCAAAATTCAAAATCTAGGTGTTTTTTAAGTCCCCATATAGGTTTGTTTTTCTTCAAAATTTAGGGTGGCAACACTGACCGTAAATACGATTCTGCCGACATGGCAGTACGAAAATTACAAGAACGAAAAATGGTACGGGAAGTTAATTTTACACCTGAACAATACAGTAGAAACATGGGATGATTCGCGGGTGACCCTTCGTCAACCACGTGACCAAAGGCCACTTAATTAAGGGGCCGATAATTTACCTGTCTTATTTGTACACTCGAATTTTTTGTAATCAAAGGTGCATAACTCTTGGTTAACTGATGTTACATTTTTACAATGGTTGTTACCTTCTCTTGTGTCTTAACCTGCCAGGCTATTTTCGGATCGGTGTCTGGTTGTTGTCCTTATATGGTCCGTTTAGGTCAGCTTTTCTTGGAATGTTAGCAACCAGAGTTGATGTTTATTCCCTGACCATATAAGGCTCGATTTCGGTCAATATCTTTGCTTGGTATGTGTCCAACATCGGCCCTTTTGAGTCTTACTCAAGTGTCTAGCGCTTCTGCGCATGTCTGGAGTTTAGGATGGTTTGAGAAAGACTTCCGTTGGGGGAGTCTATCAGTGGTTTCGAGCAGAGTAAGACGCGTTTCAGCGTCTGTGTTTTTTGACGGGGAAAATGGAAGTCCTCTTGTGTTGTTAGTTTATCTATAGAGGATTTTCCCCAGATGATTCTAAACGCCTGGAGGCGTGTCTGTTGTGGTGTTATTTCGATGAAAAGGTAACTGCTCTCTTCATAATATTGAAATCTGTAGCCAGCTTAGATTTTGACATTGTTGTTCTCTGCTCGTTCGCTATCTACAGGCAGGAGAGTCTCTTCTATTAGAAATACACCCAGGTATCCTCATACCTTAGATTCATAAGTATTCGGGTCATTCTAGGCCCAGAGAACAGTTGCTATGAACATTTGAACTCCGCTATACCAGCGATAATACCTTAATCAAGGTTAGATCTAGAAATGTCCACAGAGGTCAACTTGAACTGTACACATAAGCCCGCCATTTCCGTGCGGCCTGCGGTAGACTTATTTACACACCTGATCTTTTAGTATCAGAGGGGAGTTTGTTAAACTTATATATATTGATGAGATGGAGCTGAGGCTGTTGAAGCTGGAGTTATACAAGATCAGCTTACATGAAATATGCATGATTTACTGATGAACTTTATTGATGCTTAATGCTATGTCCTGCATTGTCTGTGACTCATTTATGTCGATGTCAACGTACCTGTCGTTGTAGCGTCCCAAATAAATGATGGAAAACGTCACCTGCTGTTCCCATCTATTTGACTTCCTCGTCGTGAGTCCATGTGACGTCCTCATGACCTATGTACTGTAGTCTTGTGTGGAACTTCATCTACCTAGCTACCTGCTATGTTCCATACTCACATCAAGCAACAAACCAGACGAGACACCATACTACACTGCCTTCGACATCCCTGGTGTCTACTGTAGTAGTAACATTACACGGCTACATCTTCAGCAGCAACATTAGACATCTCTCTACATTTCTGCTGACCAGTATAATGCTTCTACATTTCTGGTAGCTGTGTAGCTAATATATCACTGCTACACTCACACACACACACACACACACACACACACATACACACACACACACAAACACATATCCGGTGTAGTTCCCGGCGTCTGTGAAGAGAAAGACATAATAGTCCTACTGATATCTATGGCGTGTTGTACAAGATGACTAATACGAATTTGTGCCTCAGACTGGCAACATCATCATACAAAGCATATTGCTACAGAAACCACTGCTGTAAAAGCACGTGACAGCTCTGAGCAGGCTTTTTGCAAGGGACCCAGCTGTAGTGGCGGCTCTCTGCTCCATATAGAGCAAAAAAAAGGAAAGGGTAAAGGATCCCTGTTAAAGGCGCATACTGGCCTTCATAAATGTTAATGGTGTTATCTGGTGGTTTCGTAAATGTTATATGTTCAATTGCTGGTCAATATAATGTTAGAACGGGGGTTCTTGTCTGAGCCACTGTAGATGTATAGACTCACACTGGATGTTGCGTGGTATCAATGGATTGTACGAAGATAATGTCAATGAATGAGCGTCCTGTTGTAGGCTGTTACAAGTTATTCTTCGTAGTAATGTAGGCCACCATAAATAATACAGGTCTTGCCCAGGTATCGAAGGTGTAAGTGCTGCGTAGGTGAGTGAGTGTCAAGTCGACCTGGATACAATGTTTTGACTGATATAGGTCACCAGGCATTGAGGTGCAGACAGGGTGTCACACAAACTCACTCTCAAGTGTGTATTCGCTTGATATCTATAGATTGCTTCATGAAGGGTGGTTGGTGTGATATGTAGATGAGTAAACATCAATAGATGGGTGCGAATGCGTGTATAGGTTCTGACAGGTCACAGTCCATCAACACAACCACATGTAGAAGTCAGTAATTTTAGACAATAGCTGACGTTTCATGGATTTATTGACGATACAAGACAATGGATGCTCATCATCATATAAATAGTCAGTACAATACTTGACGACATACAGCATAGCAATATCGAATAATATAATTGGCATCAATGCATCATAGACGACTGTAGATATATTAAGGTGCTGAAACCATCATCCTTTTCTAGCTACAGCCAAATATATAGATGTAGGAGATTAATCAACTCTCCCTTTCTGACCCCCAGCAAGACAGGCATATCTTCTGGAGTACATCAGGTACTGTCCTCGAAGTTCCTTTAGTAGCAAAGGTGTCAAACCTTGCCCGACGTGATACCGCGGAGCAATAGAGTTCAACGAACAGATAACCCTTCGGGCATGCACCAACCCGATGCATAAAGGGACATGGTGATTCGTGAGCTGAAACTTCTCATGACAGTAGACTCTTTCCCGCCCAGCGGAAAAGTTAGCAAGCAGGGAACAAAATGTCAATCATTAAAGCTGGCGACAAATAGCAATAATATGAAGAGCAATTACCTTTCTTCAGAAATAAACACCACAACTCACACGCCTCCAGGCGTTTAGAATCACATGGGGAAAACCATCTGTAGATAAACTAACAACACAAGAGGACTTCCATTTCCCCGTCAAACTGATCACGGACGCCAAGAACGCGTCTGGCCCCGATCAAAACCACTGCTTGACTCCTGGAACGGAAGTCTTTCTCCCTCAACCCTAAACTCGACACATGCGCAGTTAGCGCTTGACCTCTGAGTTAAACTCAAACGGGATAATGTTGGACACATACCAAGCAAAGATACTGACCAATTCGAGCCTTATATGGTCAGGGAATAAACATCGACTCTGGTTGCAAACATTCCAAGAAAAGCTGACCTATTCGAGCCATATATGGATAACAACCAGACATAGATCCAATAATAGATCGCCAGGTTAAGAAACAAGAGTGGGTAACAACCATCGTAAAAATGCAATCACAGAGAACCCTGAGTTATGCCTCTTTGGTTACAAAAATAAAGTATACAACCAAGACAGGAAAATTATATATTGTCTCAGAAAAATCTATGGGCAACAGTTTACCGCACCGCCCGGGAAAAAAATGAAAGACATTTTTTTTTGAAAAAATATCCAAGAGCAAGATTCAACTGGCTCATAACGCACGAATGATGCGCGGACAAAACGTATCACCAATAAATATAATGCCTAATTGTCACAGTGACTGTTAATTTATTTTACCATCACGTCCGATTATTTATTACTCTTTAATGTTCTGGTTTCCTTGTCATTTTGTATTTTTCTTTTCTACCTTCGTGGCTACATTTTTTCACCTTCTCAAACCCCACACGAGGTTTGTTTACGTTCTGGCTGGCCTTCAGTACAAATTCCTTCAACGGTCATATAACGTAATTGTGGCGCTGGCTATTGCACGCTACACGCTAGAAAATATATAGGATTTTGGTGCTGATGAGCGCAGCACGATAGTAATTTGTCGATATGTGTATTGCGCACATGACGTGAGCAGTGTGGAGAAAAGATGGACAGAGCGTGTGTTGACCCTGAATGGGCGACTTGTGTATGTGTATTCTACCCAACGGTAGAAATATGGGAAATTTAAAAGAGAAGTGTCTTGAAACATATTAATGTTTATTAAATACAACGGAAGGTAGGAATAGGAATGTTTATATGGACCTACGGATTATAGGAGTTGCTGAATCTACCTAATTATGCATGATGTGTAATGATGTATTGTCTACGTGAATAATAAATGGAATGTTACTAAAATATCCAGCTGTTATATTGATCGTTGTGTGGAATCTTCGAGTCATAGAAAGTATCGTTAATGAACTATTGTGGCTGTCCTGAATCTTGTGGACCTATGCTATATAAACCCAGACACAGTGTGAAAACTAGCACAAACAATCAACTGACGAATATAAACTTTTAACGCCACAGATATGGGAGGCTCGTTCCGTTGGAGAGGAATTAATTGTTTGGAATTTGTACAATGCTGTACTGTGGAAAGTACGCAAGATATCAAGCACACGAATTTGTGGAATCAATAGGAATTGCAATTTTTCGTACGAGGTCATGCCAAGACCTTGGACTGTTGGGAAGACATTAATACCAAACAACATATATTCTATTAAAGTCGCTGAATAGACATTTGACTGCCTACAAACAGATATGAAATTTCGACACAATATACTGCGGTCACAGGTTACTATGAAGAATATTGTCACCTCGAGGCCATTTCACGTTGAATCGGTGTAGTGAACCATTACATCAAGGTCACCTGAACGGACTTGTAAATCCTAAAATAAACTTACCAGTGGACATTTATTATACCAATAATATGAATCGTGAGAAGCATGACGGTATCCAGAACCAATCTTTTGGGTCTTTCAAGTCTGACAAGTCTTTCAACCCTGATGTCCGAGAAATCATTTCGTTTGTCTGCAATGGTCAGGAAGGATGATTTAATCTTTTACGTACGTCACCAAACAGATTTGCTGACCACTTGGATTTCCTAAGTAGGAACAGGGAACATCTTGTACAGGACACTAATACGCGTTAAGCAACTCAGACTTTACATTCTTTCCTTGACCCGTGTTTATTGCATAGATTCAAGGCCACTTTGCGAGGTTGATGCTTTTTGTTTACAACGAGGATTGGTGGTCGTGGATTTTAATCATATAAGCGAATATATGTTTGTAGGGTCATGGTCTCCGGTCCTAAAAATGTCAGGCACATCTTATTTTTTTGTGTATCTTTTATGTTTTATGTTTTCTTGTGGGCGACACTCAATTATATCTTTGGATGAATTTAGTTGTCGTCGTTCTATAGATTTTGATTGTATTGATCTCTTTCAGGGATTCAGCATTTAGTGCTGTCGTATTTCCGCTCTGACTGAGATTAATATTTTCTTATTTGTTTAGCTGTGCTGTCGAGTAACATATTGTCGTGGAATTCTTATTTAGTTCAGTATGATTATTTTCGTACCTGTAGTTCTTCTCTGACTTTCTTTTTAATATGTACAGCAGTTCTATGTGATTGTATCTCGTCCTGTACTGTTCATTGACGGTGGAAACAACTGTTTTACTATATGGTAGGATTTTATGACTTTTTACACTGTTGTCTTTTTCCTGATTTGTTTCCAGCGTTGTCAGTTAATCTTTTGTCTAATGTGATAGTATGGCATGCTTTTAAATAGGTAGTAAAGGCGATATTTAGTACTGGATTATAGTATATTGTTAATTGCTGATATGTTAATATATACGATGATTACGGATACACTGTGAGATTAGTTGATAAGTATCATATACTTCAGAGACAAGTATATCACACATAACGAAGAAGTACTGTATATACAGTTGGTTTTGAAAAGGTTAGAATTACCTTACGACTAAGTATAGTCATTGGGCAACAAGTGGGAGAGATATACATTTTGAATCTATAGCCCATTACTCTTTAATTTCAGTATGGCTGACTTTGTGAAGGTTAAGGCGGGATTTATACAGAATGGGAAGGACTTGAATTTCTCGGGTGATGATCTTATAGCCTATGTAAATAAAGAAATAGCGGAATACAAAGAAGAGAAAGAAAGAGAAGAAAAAAGACAAGAGAAAGAAAGAGAAGAAAAAAGAGAAGAGAAAGAAAAAGAAGAAAAAAGACAAGAGAAAGAAAGAGAGAGAGAAGAAAAAAAGAGAAGAAAGAGAGAAAGAAGAGAGGGAACATGAGAGAAGGGAAAGAATTCGTTTAGCAGAAATTGCTGCAGAACAAGCGAAATTTGAAAGAGAAAAAACTTTTGAGTTAGAAAAATTGCGCTTACAATCTTCTTTTTCTAGGGAATCTTCTGGTACTGGATCGTCGAAGATCATTAATTTAAAATTACCAAATTTTTCTTCATTGCATGACGATATAGGATTCTTTCTTTTGAGATTTAAATCAAGAGTTACGGCTTTAAATTTACCTAAGGCCTCACGGCCTGAACATTTTGTCGGGTTACTTACTGGTGAAAGTTTACAAACTTTTTTTAACATTGCCGATGACAAAAGAAACGACTATGAATCCATAAAATCAGTATTTCTTCGTAAATATTGTTTAGACGAGGAAGGATATCGTTTAAAATTTAAATCGATGGGTCCTATGGAAGGTAAGGATGTCGAAGACTTTGTGTCTTCAGTGAAGATGTGTCTAAACAGATGGATTGAACTGTCTAATATTACTAAATCTTTCGAAGGTCTTTATGATCTCTTCTTAAGAGACAAAATTTTATCTTCGGTAAATACTGAAATTTTCTCATTCCTTCAAGAAAGGAAGCCCACAAATATAGGAGAAATGGAAAAATTAGCTCAACAATTTTCGGTCGCACACCCAAACTTGCCTTTAGGTAAGACGAAGGTCCTAGAAACTTTGCCAGCTTGTGCGGTCACTCATGATAGATCACGCACTCGCAGCATGGACCGACGGTATAAGGATGACTATCAAAATTCCTATAGAGGTAGATATAATTTCCCTCATAATCATTCGCCCTCACGGGGTATAGAGAGACGCAACTTTAACCATAATAATAAAAAGTCATGGCAAAGAAATAATCAATACTCCAATAATAATTACACTCACAAACATCATTTTTCGGGACCCTCACGTAATGATTACAATAACAGTAATTACAATAACAAACATCATGTCTCACCACCATCTCGTGATGATTCTTCTCGCACGGACAAAAAGAGTTACTATCGGTCTGACTGTCCAGTGGATCGGAGAGGAACACATTTTTCTAGGAGTCAAAGTAGAGGAAGATCACAAGCTCACGCTTGTCAGCTTGACGTTGGTAATGATAATATTTCCAATAATGAGAATAATACTCATGCCAATGCATGTAGTTTTGATCTGGAAAATAGTGGTAATTGCAAAGAATGTATGACTCTATTTCAACCTGGATCTACTCCACGTCTGAGATGTGGACATGCTCTGCCAGTTTTGTCTTTAAATGATGGGGTTGGCTCACTCGTGATCAATAGAGGTTTTGTTTTTGACACACCTGTTTCTATTTTACGTGACAGCGGTTGCACCACCATTGGCCTAAGGAAGGCACTAATTCCTTCTTCTTGCTTTACGGGAACCTCTATAAAGTGCGTAACTTTCGGTGGAACTGTTGAATCTTATCCGCTGGCAGATGTGGTAATAGATACTCCTTTCTTTTCGGGAAAAGTAAGAGTGTGTGCTCTCGATCGACCTTGTTGTGATTTACTTATCGGTAACATAAAGGGGGTTAAAGAGTGTTCTGAACGGGATATTATTGATTGGGAGAGAAATCATCCCTCCTTTGCTAACGCGATCACAACCAGAGCACAACAAGCTGCAGAGACAATTGAATTAAATTCTTCTATACACACTCAACACATTACAACTTGTCATTACATTGACAAAAATATATTTATAGCTAAACAACAAATGGATCCTTCTTTGGGACATTTATTCCCATTAGCTATTGCTCGAACTATTAAACATTCTAAAAATTCAAGACATTGGTTTCAAATGCAGGATAATATTATGATACGATGTTTTGATAATTACTCTTTCATTCTCAAACAAGTTATAGTACCTACGTCATTTCGCGCACTAGTCTTGTCAAATGCGCATGACGTACCATTTGCTGGACATATGGGAATTTCCCGTACGGCTTATAGATTACTGAAACACTTTTATTGGCCTGGGGTAAATAAAGACATTTCAACTTTTTGTAAATCTTGCGCTGAATGTCGAAGTGTTGCACGTAAGGGTGCACATCAATCAGCACCTTTACAGGTCACGGATATTGCTGTGCGCCCTTTTTTTCAAATTGGCTATTGATATCATAGAACCACTGTCTGTAAGGTCTACCAGAGGTTTTCAATACATATTAACATGTATTGACCTGTGTACGAGATGGCCAGAAGCCATTCCTTTAAAAAATATTACCACAGTGTCGGTAACAGATGCGTTGCTGTCTATATTTTCACGCATCGGGTTTCCGGAAGAAATCCTTTCTGATCATGGATCTCAGTTCGTGTCAGGTTTGATGTCAGATGTTTTCAACACACTTCGTATCCGTCACTCTCTTAGTGCTATATTTCACCCTAGCTCTAACGGGGTCGTGGGAACGTTGGAATGGGACATTAAAACAATTGTTGGGGAAGGTGACTACATCATTTCCTCAAGAATGGGATCGTTTTATTCCTGCTGTACTGTTTGCATACAGAGAGGTTCCTAATCATACTGGTTTTTCGCCTTTTCAGTTAGTATTTGGTGCGAACCCAAGAGGTCCAATGTCTCTCTTACATGATTTGTTGATGGAATCTGATGTGAATAATAATAATAAGAAGAAATCCACTTATCAATACGTTACAGATTTACGCCAACATCTTGTGGATGCATGTCAGGTGGCGACTGAAGCATCTGAGATGGCAAAATATAAGACCAGATCTCGCATTAACAGAGATAGACGACTAACGTCTTTCTCAATCAATGACGATGTTTTTGTTCTCCTGCCACTCAAAGTAGATCACTTGTTAGTAACATGGCAAGGTCCGTTTAAAGTGGTTGCAAAGAGAACGGACGTGGACTACGTCATCAATATGCGGGGTAAAGAAAAAACATTCCATGTTAACATGCTCCTACCATACATCACTCGTCCTCCTCAGTTACAATTCATTTGTGATGCTATCATGAACCAACCTACCCATCATGCATCTATCGCGTTGGTGGATGAGGTGCAAACCAATTTCGCTGATGTACCTTCCACGTTTCCGGTAGCACCTATTAAGTCTTCGGAAACATGGAATGATGTTATAATTTGTACTGATTTACCTGCAGATCATGGGGATCAAATTCGTTCTATGTTGGTATCCTTTCAGGATGTTTTGTCTGATCTTCCGGGACGTACTAACATTATCACACACGAAATCAAATTGTCAGATTACACCCCGATTTCATTACGACCATACGCCGTTCCTCTACATGTTAGAGATCAGGTGGAAAGTGAAGTAGATGGTATGTTAAAACTGGGTATTATTTCACCGTCCGATTCTCCTTTCTGTTTTCCTATGGTGGCAGTACGAAAGAAAGACAAGTCAATTCGTATTTGTATTGATTTTCGTCGCCTTAACAAGGTGACCATATCCGATTATGAACCAATGCCTTTGCTGGAGGATTTGTTGCCACGCCTATCATCCGCCACTTTCTTCAGCAAGTTTGACCTATCTAAAGGTTACTGGCAGATTCCTCTGGCTGATGTATCAAAACCTTTGACTGCTTTTGCCACTTCTCGTGGATTGTTTCATTACAATGTCATGTGTTTTGGTTTACGGAATGCTCCAGCGACATTTGTACGCATGATGCGTCGCGTTTTAGGTAATCGCACCGATTTCATTTCGTATATGGACGATATTTGCATTTTTCATGATACTTGGGAACAGCATATCGCTGGGATACAGTCGTTGCTCCTAACTCTCAGAGTACATAACCTCACAGCTCGACCTTCCAAAGTCGAAATTGGGTTTACTGAGATTTCATTTCTGGGTCATAAGATTGGCCGACATACAATACAACCTGATGAGTCTACACTAAAAAGGGTACTGGATCTTGCGATACCAACTACTAAGAAACAAGTTCGTAGTTTGCTGGGACTCATAAACTTTTACCACAGGTTTATACCACGATTTTCCCTTTTAACTTCTGTTCTATCTGCTCTGACAAAAAAGGGTATGCCTGACAAAATAATATGGAACAAAGAGTGTGACCATGCCTTACAGAACATCAAAACACAATTTTCAAAAAGTCCAATACTAAGACTACCAGACTTACGACGACCTTTTCTCTCGTGGTTACAGACGCATCTCTGAAAGGAATCGGGGGATGTTTAATGCAGACCTTTGATGGCGAGTGCCACCCGATATTTCTACCTCAGCAAAAAACTTTCAGAGACAGAATCCAGATATCCAATTGTGGAAAGGGAACTTTTGTCATTGGTATGGACATTACATAAACTACAGAAGTTCTTGGTGGGTACACATTTTAAATTATACACTGATCAAAAAGCCCTCACATATTTACAGACTTTTAAATCGACTAATGCACGTCTCACCCGATGGGCGCTAGGAATGTTACTAAAATATCCAGCTGTTATATTGATCGTTGTGTGGAATCTTCGAGTCATAGAAAGTATCGTTAATGAACTATTGTGGCTGTCCTGAATCTTGTGGACCTATGCTATATAAACCCAGACACAGTGTGAAAACGAGCACAAACAATCAACTGACGAATATAAACTTTTAACGCCACAGTAATATTACATCAACGCACCTGTGGTTCGTTTTACCAGAGAAACATTTCTGTTACGCTTAAAGTGTTTGAACGAGCGAAAGGGTTTCTGTGAAAGAAACGGCTTGTCTGTGGGAGATAACTTCTGCGGTCTTAAAGCAGTTTGATCTCTGTGTTTGGCCTTCAGAACGCACTTAGTGATCATAATATTATGTCTATCGGGGAAATTTTCTCAAAGTTGTTGACTTCTGATGTAGTCTCTAGAGAAACCTTTGTCTTACTCTTTGATTACGCATTACGCCGATACATCTGCAGAACAGGTCAACCAGGTGTCCGGGGGGAGCGTTGTTTGTAAAGTATAAATCTAGGAAATTTGCTCAGTTTAACACACTCATAAAATATTTCCTGACCCGAGATGGACCATAATGGGAATTAGGCAGACGTTAACCACAAACTAAATGTTTTCGCCTATCTCTAGTCAATTCCTCGGGGTGAGTAAACAGCTATTATAATATGATATATTCATGTTAGAGTTTTAGGTATGTGACTTTAACTCATTTCTGAGGACTCTCCTAGTGATTTAATTCAGTGATAATGTAGTGCAGTCTACCGCCTTAGTTAAGTGGTGCTTAAAAAGTCAGGTGTCAGTGTTATGGTTTATAATGGGTTAACTGATAAACTTACAATAACAGATGCAAGCACTATAACTCAGAATTAAGGGAGATAGTCACTTTTTTTTCCTTTTTGTTAGAAACTTCTAGTGGCTGGGGGAGAATCATTATACGCTTACTTGTGTAGCTAGACTCTAGCCATAACTTTCACAGAAAGCAGTCACCAGCCATACAAAACATTTTATCTTATGATTCAGTCACAACTGTATTATTATATCTAGAACATTGCATTTTCTATGTATTCATTTGTTGGATATTAATATTTTGTTTCCCCAAAGGGACATACGATTTAATGTTGTAATGTCAAATGCTGTAATCTGTTTATGTAAATTCACTTAATGTTGTAAGATGAATAAGCATATTCACTCAGCTATATCTACAGGGTTAGGTTTCCTGTATGTTTAGTTGGAAGAAGAGGAGTAGATTTTTGATGTCAGAACATTTACTGACAGGTACATGTGTGTACAAAGGATATTAGCCTATGCAGGCGCATGCTGATAATTGATAGAGTGGAAGGAGCGGAGCATAACTGTTTTTATATAACGTTAGAAGAATTTTATTGTTGCTTAATGTAAAGGGTGTCTCTTTTGGGTCTCAGTTTCAGGGATACCGGATTGCTAGAACAAGAATCCAGTCAGGCGAAGAACGTCCTAGTCTCTTCGATCTAGAGGGTTTCTGAGTAACACCTAGCATTCACGAGTTGTCAACCCCCAAATACCTGAACCAAAACCCTTTGTCAACGCCAAGTTAAGCTCACGCAGTGCAACGAGCCAACGCTAAATCTGAAATCATCTAATGCAGTAGTAGTTCCCTACTCGCCTATTGGATTACCAGTCAGGGCATTGCGGCTTCCAGAATATCAAAACCGCCCAGCATGTCTATAGCATAATCTGGTATCACCAGCCTTTGTGTGCCTAAACGGGGCACTCAGTCAAACCACAGTCAAACCAGCCCAGACCGGATTTAATACCAAGTACGAAAGCCAATTCTAGCGCCGGATAAAGAGCGCAAAATGACTCGTTCTCCTCAAGTAACTTCGTCTGGTGTATTTCTAGGGTCATGTAAAACCTCGCATTTAGGAGCGGCCAGCCAAAGATAGACAGAGTTCCAGTCCCCCCTCGCGCAATTAGGGGAACCAACGTTTAGCACCACCAAGGAAAGTTTTGTATTTCACTTCATTCACCTTGAAGGATATTTACATGTAAGACACTTTTCTGGAGCTAGCTTTTGGTCCCACGAAAGCGGACAGGCTGTCGCTCAGTTTCTTTATTTGGTCAGCAGGAGATAGACAGTCTTCCAGTCCCCTCGCGCAATTAGAGGTCACCAATGATAGCACCGACAAGGAAAGTTTTGTATAATACTCCATTCACTCTGAGGATATTTACATGTAAGACACTTTCTGGAACTATCACATTTGGTCCCACGAACGCGGACAGACTGTCAGACAGCTTAGTTATTTTCTCTGTGTTCTACAGGTTTTATGATCGGTGGTCTGTGTGTGTGTTTGTTGGTGTATTTTCGTATTTGCTTATGTGTATTTGATTATTGATGACTATTGATGTTGTTGTGATGAGATGCATTATTTTCATGCTTTTCTTCCTTAATAAAGTTTACACATTTATTAATGCGCTGTTCACGACCCTTCCATCCATAATTAACTTGTTTTAGCTCTTTACTATAATCTCTATTTTGATAAGAGAAAAGAGTGAGAGCAGGAGGTGCTTAGACAGTAAAAGTGAGTTGAGGGCTCGGAGAGAGTGATAACTTAATAAATCTTCTCCAGGTTGTCTCACGTCCACCTCCTATTACACTTTAACTATGTGTAATCTATAACTCTGTCAGTCCACTATCCCTTGTCGATTTCACTACTATTGTCCAACTCGACAAGTACTCTACACTTTAACTCAACCACGACATATAATGGTTTGGCTCGTCCGAGATTCTTGAACCCATCTAGTACGACATTTAATGTGGGCTCGTTCGAGGATGAATCTCTCACAAGATTCTATTTTGATTCTTTGAGTTAGTGTTCTGCAGATTATAGGAATTTCTTTCCCCTAGACATATCGAACTATTTATTTTGGAGGAAGTCTGAACAGCGTTTTTTCTCCACAGCAATCATAAATATTAAGTTACATTTATTGTTCATTTTACACACGAGACAGCTGGTAAAGGTTGCAGGTATCACTGCTGAGTTTTTGGGTTGGTAAATCTGACGACTATTGTTGTAAAAGTCAGAAAAAAAAATTTTTAAGATTTAAATTTTTTTCAGGAGTAGCTCTTTAACCTGAGATAAGAAGCTACATATAGTCAGTTACTAGCTTGCATCTGTACTAAGGGAGGGTGTTCATTCGGAGGATAGTAGCCAATCCTCTCTATAGCTAAGTACTGACAGAAGTTAGATATGAATTTGGCTTATGGTTATAGGATGTTCCAAGGACATATAACGGATGTCTATGGAAAAGATAAATTACTGTCATTTAGTCCGTGCTCCACGAACTTTTTAAAACGGGGGCTACTTGTCACAGTGACTGTTAATTTATTTTACCATCACGTCCGATTATTTATTACTCTTTAATGTTCTGGTTTCCTTGTCATTTTGTATTTTTCTTTTCTACCTTCGTGGCTCTACCGCACAGTTTTTCACCTTCTCAAACCCCACCGAGGTTTGTTTACGTTCTGGCTGGCCCTTCGGTACAAATTCCTTCAACGGTTTACATATAACGTAATATTACATCAACGCACCTGTGTGGTTCGTTTGACCAGAGAAACATTTCTGTTACGCTTAAAGTGTTTGAACGAGCGAAAGGGTTTCTGTGAAAGAAATGGCTTGTCTGTGGGAGGTAACTTCTGCGGTCGGAAAGCAGTTTGATCTCTGTGTTTGGCCTTCAGAACGCACTTAGTGATCATAATATTATGTCTATCGGGGAAATTTTTCTCAAAGTTGTTGACTTCTGATGTAGTCTCTAGAGAAACCTTTGTCTTACTCTTTGATTACGCATTACGCCGATACATCTGCAGAAGAGGTCAACCAGGTGTCCGGGGGGGGGGGGGGGGGAGCGTTGTTTGTAAACTATAAATCTAGGAAATTTTGCTCAGTCTAACACACTCGTAAAATATTTCCTGACCGAGATGGACCATAATGGGAATTAGGCAGACGTTAACCACAAACTAAATGTTTTTCTTCGCCTATCTCTAGTCCAATCCTCGGGGTGAGTAAACAGCTATTATAATATGTGATATATTACTACTACATGTTTGAGTTTTTAGGGATGTGACTTTAATTCATTACTGAGGACTCTCCTAAGTGAATTTAATTCAGTGGATTAATGTAATGCAGTCTACCGCCTTAGTTAAGTGGTGCTTAAAAAAGTCAGGTGTCAGGTTAGTTATGGGTTTATGATTGGGTTAACTGATAAACTTACAATAGCAGATTGCAAGCAATATAACTCAGAATTATGGGAGATAGTCACTTTTTTTTCCTTTTTGATAGAAAACTTCTAGTGGCTGGGGTGAGAATCATTATAGCTTACTTGTGTAGCTAGACTCTAGCCATAACTTTCACAGAAAGCAGTCACCAGCCATACAAAACATTTTATCTTATGATTCAGTCACAACTGTATTATTATAGCTAGAAACATTGCATTTTCTATGTATTCATTTGTGGGATATTAATATTTTGTTTACCCAAAGGGACATACGATTTAATGTTGTAATGTCAAATGCTGTAATCTGTTTATGTCGTTAATTCAGCTTAATGTTGTAAGATGAATAAGCTACATCCACTCAGCTATGTCTACAGGGTTAGGTTTCCTGTATGTTTAGTTGGAAGAAGAGGAGTAGATTTTTTGATGTCAGAACATTTACTGACAGGTACATGTGTGGTACAAAAGGATATTAGCCTATAGAGCAGGGGGGTGGCGCATGCTGATAATTGATAGAGTGGAAGGAGCGGAGCATAACTGTTTTTATATAACGTTAGAAGAATTTTATTGTTGCTTATGTAAAGGGTTTGTCTCTTTTGGGTCTCTTCCAGTTTTAACAGGGATACCGGATTGCTAGAACAAGAATCCAGTCAGGCGAAGAACGTCCCCTAGTCTCTTCGATCTAGAGGGTTTCTGAGTAAACCTAGAATTCACGAGTTGTCAACCCCCAAATAATTACCTGAAACCAAAAAAACCCTTTGTCAACGCCAAGTTAAGCTCACGCAATGCAACGATGCCAACGCTACATCTGAAATCATCTAATGCAGTAGTAGTTCCCTACTCGCCTATTGGGATTACCAGTTCGAGCATTGCGGCTTCCAGAATAATCAAAACCGCCCAGCATGTCTATAGCAGAATCTGGTATCATACTTTTTGGCCTATCACCAGCTTTGTGTGCCTAAACGGGGCACTCATCAAACCACAGTCAAACCAGCCCCGACCGGATTTAATACAAGTACGAAAGCCCAATTCTAGCGCCGGATAAAAGAGCGCAAAAGGACTCAGTTGTCCTCAAGTAACTTTAATGTATTTAAGTGTTCTGGTGTAATTTCTGGTATGTCATGTAGAATACGGCTCGCATTTAGGAGCGGCAGCCAAAAAGATAGACAGAGTTCCAGTCCCCCCTCGCGCAATTAGGGGATCCAACGTTTAGCACACCAAGGAAAGTTTTTGTATTTCAACTTCATTCACCTTGAAGGATATTTACATGTAAGGGTACACTTTTCTGGAGCTAGCTTTTGGTCCCACAAACGAAAGCGGACAGGCTGTCGCTTGCTCAGTGTTGTTTTTATTTTTGGTCAGCAAGAAAGATAGACAGATTTTACCTTAGTCCCCCTCGCGCAATTAGAGGAACCAACGTTTAGCCAACCACCAAGGAAAGTTTTGTATTTCACTTGTCCATTCAATGTGTGTTTATCCTTGAAGGATATTTTACTTTATGTAAGACACTTTTCTGGAGCTAGCTTTTGGTCCACGAAAGCGGACAGGCTGTCGCTCAGTTTTATTTTTATTTTGGTCAGCATGGAGATCGGGGGTGGGGGGGGGGGTGGGGATTACAGTCTTTCAGTCCCCTCGCGCAATTAGAGGTGTCACCACTGATAAGCACCGACAAGGAAAGTTTTGTATAATAACTACTCCATTCACTCTGAGGATAATTTACATGTAAGAACACTTCTGGAACTATCACATTTGGTCCCACGAACGCGGACAGACTGTCAGACAGCTTAGTTATTTTCTCTGTGTTTCTACAGGTTTTATGATCGAGTGGTCTGTGTGTGTGTTTGTTGGTTGTGTTTTTCGTATTTTGCTATTGTGTATTTGATTATTGATGAACTATTGATGTTGTTGTGATGAGATGCATTATTTTCATGCTTTTCTTTCTTAATAAAGTTTAACACATTTATTTAATGCGCTGTTCACGACCCTTCCATCCATAATTAACCTTGTTTTAGGAGGCTCTTTCCTATAATCTCTATTTTGATAAGAGAAAAGAGTGAAGCAGAGAGTAGCATAGACAGTAAAATGATTGAGAGGGCTTTGGAGAGAGTGATAACTACTTAATAAATCTTCTCCAGGTTGTCGTTCAAGTGCATTTGCAGCCAGGGGAGGGGTGGGT
>JAMPIV010010104.1:0-16769 GCA_024509875.1 Oreohelix idahoensis | reverse complement strand
TGATCTCATGTCGGTTAGACCTAGCTGGAATTTTGTGCTTCGCAACGCTAGGGTCATGTTTGTATCGACGAAGATGACGGGCTTCCATATAGCAGTTATGTCTACGTGAAGTAACTGGATTACTGTAGAACTGTTTGGAGGAACTTTAAGAAATTATTCTTATACATTTCAAATTAACTTTGGCTTAGATATACCCTCCTGTGAGTGAGTGAGCGACAACTCAGGAAGGCGGCCATGTTACATTCCTGTCATCATATTTTTGAATCAATGTCCAAAGAACGGGCATGTATCTTATTATTCGGACAGTGGCAAGGAGATCTCAATTTTGATAGAAACCCCTTATCGTGGTTTCATAATATGATATAAACTATGAACATAAAGCAACTTTAGTTACTTACCGATCCGCCTTCACTGACGCGCTTAGTCAGATAGGGGATGCGGCCATTATGTATCATGACATTGGAAGCTATTGATGTACTACCCATTATTTATGAATGTGTCATGACTTGGGATCTACTATGTATGCCTGCAAATTGATGTGTCAACCTGTACCCATGATTTACTCGTTATGTCCCAGTGTGTGCGTCTAAATAAACTGTGTAAACAAAGATTCCAGCAGTCTGCATTGGTGCCTTGTAGACACAAGTGTATGAGTGATTAGATTGGTCAGAACACGAACAGTACACCATTCGCGTTAATCACACTCTACACTTCTACTCCATCTATACACCATCCTGCGTCGGTTGAATTGACCAAGTTTAGGGCCTGCTTCCCCTGGAGCCTTAGAGGGAAACTACTGCTTACAGCTGCCTTTGCCTTCCCTAACTCAGGACTAGGGTGAGTTACCCATTTACAGCTGGGTAGACTGGAGCATGCCTGATCTCAACAACTCTGTACACTACAATGGACATATACAGTAGTGGCACCACAAACCACATGCTACAGTGATTGATAGTGGAGCTTTACAGAAGAAAGAGAACACACCACACTTCTTTACAGTGTGAGAGAACTTTACAAAAGGACGAATGCACCCTCAGGCGTGACGTACAATGCAAGTAATGCGAGGTTGTGTGTGTGGCCAGCAACCCCATTATTTGCCACATAAACCACCTCTGATAGATCATGTGACTTCTTGATGCATGTTTCCTACCACGGCACCATCTTTAGTAGTAGTTCTACCCTCTGTAAGGAGTGCAAAGAAAAAAAAAGATTAATCCTTTCTCCTGTCACTTTCTCTCTTTGTTTAATTGTGTTTCTTTCATCGTTCACTCCATCCTCTTATTAAACTTATCACACACTTTATTCATAGAAGACACAATAATTGAAAAACAAAATGCATCTAACTATTATTGTCCAATTAAATCTTTGAATGTAATTATCATCATCATCATATTTTCGTTTGCGCTCCTTACGGAGCATGAAACCAACATTGTAGCTGTTGCATTGTAAGAAGCCTGCACAGTGCATTCACATTCTATTTGCAGCAGTGGTTTATGTGGCAATTTGTTTTACATGATGAGGTTGCCAGCCTCATGCACAATCTCATCTTAGTCCCCTTGTGTGACCGTATGGCCTACTACGTTGCTTTTAGCACGACTCGCGCTATCATCTGATATATTGTTTTAAGGGTACTTAAGCAAGACTAATGCACTATGTACTAGAATAAGACTATCAAGTGGAATGAACACCAGTCAATAATCCATGACATCATCAATCTATGCAAACATGAACCAATGACGTCATCAAACCTTGTGTGGAAAACACATAGTTACGAAGATTATTTAGATCAGAGGATGGTAGCTAGGAGTTTGAAAAGGAGATTATATTAACCGACATGTTTTTCTGGTGCTTTACCCTTTTGGGTTTATAGCGCCCGTAAGTACTGTTTCGAAATAGAATTAGGTTTCGCATTGAACTTTATTTTGTAGTCGGAAATTTCAGTATATAAAACCGACATGCATACAACCTAAGCAGTACAAGGTTTCCACCAAGAATCAAAACTGAGCAAAGATGGAGAGAGAAAGTAACCATATTGTTACTTCGAGAATATATGTGGCAAGATTTGAAGAAAGCTCTGCTGAGAGATTAAATGTAGCAGAATATTTGTACAGAAATACACGACTAATTGGAAATGAGTCCATAATCTTTGTATCGATAATAAAGAGTTTATTTATTGAGACGTTGGACTTATCTAATATATACTGAAGGTAGCATTGACATTTTAGAGCTTTCTGAGAGTTCTACTGTTCCACAACTAATAAGTCTCCAACCTAAAGCAAGGGCCTAAGAACCTGGGCTTACCAATACTTGTCTGAATCAATACCTCAGGTGATTAGCCTGTCAAGACAGACGAGCCTTTCACGCGAAAATCCACGGCCATCCTTGATAACCAAGTAAAGATAACTCTCTAATATCTACCCTCATAGTGCTCTACTACATGAACTCTACGTAGCACTATCCCCATTTCCAGAGCGCACGGTCACACCTTGTACGACATGCTTGAGCGCGTAGCAGTCCTACCCTTTCTTTGTTCTCTACAGGGACTCCCGGGGCCTGCATGGTGTATGTAATACCAGGACATAAACCACATTTATATTACATAATATTGTATATGCTTAACTGTATCCACTTAATAGATTCCGCTATTTCACATTATTACTCTAGTTCAGTGTTTCTCAACCCTGATAGAAGCAACGCCCCCTTTTGACAACTAATATTTTTAAAAGCCCTTTCCCCCTCCCCCCACCCTTTTAACACCCCGTTGCTCTTTATCGCGTATACACAAACAAACACACACACATATACATATATTTCAACATACTTTTAAAAAAGCAATGCAGTTAATAAGTTATCTTTTCTGATAATATAAAGAAAAAGATACAGCACATTTATAAAAGCATAGTTATATTAAATATTTGTTTAAGTACGGAATTATATACACCACAAGTTCATTATCCTTGAATTACAAATTGGTGGAGCAAATTATATAAAATTAGTTCTTACAACTCTATAATTATCATAATCATATCATTTTAATAACGCCTAAATGACTGCTTATATATTCAAATCTGAATATTTAAGCCTCTTCTTATGTAACCACTTTAAACATGAAAAAATTGGAAAAATTATTAGTTGATAATTATGATATAATTATATAAAAATTCACTTACTAATGAAGCTTAATGAGATCCTTGCGCTTGGTGTGACTCAGCCAGTTTTGTAATATTTGGTTCAAAGTTTGTTAAAAGAAGTCTCAAATCTCCTCTGTTACAAATCTGCAGTCGGTTTCGTTGCTTTTGTAGTAGCAACACTACTGCACTGAACCCCTTCTCCACCAAATACAACGTTGGGGATGCTGTAATTAGCAATTTAGTTTTACACCAAAGAACGGGATAAGCAAGCCTGCATTTTCGTAATGTGTGTGACTGAATCGTGCTTTTGCCTCGGTCATTTTGTAGCTCAGTTAATTCTTCTTGTAAATGTTGACTAACTTGTTCCATGTCTGATTCAAACGGATTAATCACCCAATCCGGTATTATAAGTTCTTGCAAGTCTTTAAATCTTATGCTCATATCATTTTTAATAGCGTCCAAATGACTGCAATAAACCTCTAAATCTGAATCTTTAAGCCTGTTCCCACCTAACTGCAATAAACATGGAAAATGAGAAAGTTCTCGGCGACTAAGATTATTTTTATATAATGTCAATTTGTTGATGAACCCCATGATAATTCCTTTCACTTTAATCAGACTGATCTCATTTCCTTGTAGCTTAAGAAGAACCTCATTTAACTTTTCAAATATATGTGAAAGATAGGCCATATCGTTTCGCAATACGTCTCTATCGATGCTAAATTCTTCTTTGATTGAATCTAAAAACTCTACTGTCTCCTGACAATAGTAACATCCCAGGTACTCTAATTTTGCGTTTGGAATCCTTGAAACACTCCATGGGACGCAGGGCAAATAAAAAATATCGTGTTACAAGCTATGCGAAGGGGAATATCTTTTGTAATTGTTTCATATTGATTCTTGTGAAAATGTACACAACGCCCCCCTGAATAGAAGTAACGACCCCCAATCGTTGCGACCCATCAAAACGCCCTCAGACATCTTGAAAACGCCCCCCAGGGGTCGGTACCTCAACCGTTGAGAAACACTGCTCTAGTTTATTCTTCTGTTAGATAGTATTATGTGTGAACAAAAAGATATATACTACAGAGTTCACACACGCTTGCACGAAATAAGAATATGAAACGAAAATAAAAGCAAATTCAGTTCATTAAATACGTCACTCAGCGAAGCGAACTAATCAACCTTGGTGACTGCTGCGTCGAAATCCATAGAATTATAACAATACTTTAATTTCTTGATCAAACAGTGATTATAGAAATACCCAGGATGCCGGCAGAATTCCCGCCCTTGGGATGTGTCAAACGTATAGAAACAGATTTCCAAGTCAAAGCATACACTCGCTCACTTCTGCCAAACCAAATATTAACCCCACGTTTATTGGTCAGTACTCGATTATGACATTTCTGGGGCGCCTAGAGCCGAAGAAAGAGAAAAGAACATCCACTTTGACTAGTTATGTCAAGCATAATTGCAATATCTAATCTTTCCCAGTAGAGTGAGCAGACAATTTCCTTGCGCAACGGCCGTGCTAGTGTCGACATGTGGCTCAGCTCTTTTGACAAGAGAGGTTTCTTTTATTTGGCTTCCGGCAGAACGAGACCCCCCAGTCGGCTGCTAATTGCCGGCAAATAGGAGCTTTGCGTTATCTCGGAGACCTTCATTACAATATCGGTACGTTTCATGCAGCCGGGTTTCCGACTGAGATATCTCATAATCTACTCCAGCTCTGCGCACAACCTCCTGTAAGAAGTCCCACTTCGGGTGGTCCCAGGGCCCTTTGTCAATCTGACTTTTGAAAAGAGCTTGGCTTTGGAATGATTTTGTAAGCTATTTTCGTTATTTATTTTCCCTTTTATAAAATGTTTAAACCAACCGTTTTATCCAATCTGCTTTCAAAGGAACTGTCAATGATGAAGGACGCGGACTTGTTCAGAACGACATACTTGCTCCTGCTACAGCCATTTCTATGCAAGAGAACTGAAGCGGAATATCTTTCTTCCAAATAATCACTCTTTCGTGTCATTGCGCACGATACAGTTCTCCACCCCTATTCCTTCAGGGTGCGATGGCTGATAATAAATTTACAACGACGGCTCATAATTTATGGAGAAATTTTTAGCAACACTTGAAAAACGAATAACACACACACAAAATGAGACAGAAGGAAATGGGAAGAAATAAGCAAATGAACTTTCGACGGCCTGTAGTCTATATTACATTTAGACGATTTTACATAGTTATAGAAAGGGCGAGCGTTCGATTGGCTGAATTAATCGGTTAAGAGAGCTTTTTCTTTTCCTCGCGGCACAATTACGGGGTTTCGGGATGGAAACATGATTGCGCCACGCTCCAATCTACCCATGTGTAAATGGATAACTGACTCATTCAGTCTCTTGAGTTAGGGAAAGCAAAGGCAGCGAGAAAGGGAACTCGTCACCCTACCTCATAAAAATAAGCTGGACCTAGTGTGGTGAACTTTCTGACACTTCTCTCAACTACGGCAGTTTCTGATATGGGACTACTTTGACCTTTTTATCCAAAATGGCACGGGCTTAATAGATTAGTAAACACGCTCATGTTAATCCATGCTGTAAACTGTATTGGTCCACTGATCCTCTGTCAAACTGGCATAATAAGATCGTTTTGTTGCTTATTTAGTTTTATATTTGTTCTGTAGTGTGACGAAATTCTATCCCTGTCCTGTTGTGTGATCTCTCACACCTTCAGTCCTCCGGCCGTAAACTTCTTTTCTTCATATTTCTTCATTATTCGCTTGTTATTGGGCTTTTCATTTTGCCCGTTCATTCATTTTACTCTTTATGCTGGACATAGCATGGTGAAGTCTCTAACACGCCACTCCCCTATGGCAGTATTTGCTACGGGAGTAATTCGTATCTTATTGTTTACAACTCCTCAGACGTATTTACGTTTCGCCAGGTGAACTGTGGTATTATCGTAACAACAGCCAGTCATCAGACCAGTCACAAGCTTATCTCTTTGAATCCGTCTGACCACTTGTGGAAACGTGTCGGTCCAACATTTGACCTCATTGAAAAGCTGCTAATCGTGTTGACACGAGCTTGTTTTGTGTGTACGATGAAAGAAAACACTGTCTGACCAGACATCTGTCTGGCGGAGGCACGCAAATAAAGGCGATAATGGGATAATCTGTCGGGGTAGACATATGGGAGGAAGACTTTACGTCAGGAACACACGGTCACAATATTGATATATACAGAGGTGCCGCAGGAAGTCTTATGTAACGATATGACATCACTGTTGTAAGAGGCCACGCGTGTATATTAAATTTAATATTTTTCAAATACACAACGGAGGAGTAATGATAAACAAACCGACCCCTCTAAGTGCTAGAGAGCGATTGGTTCGCCAGAATCTACAATGCATTTGATTGGAACATTCAGCAGAAACCCCAGCTGGATTTGAACTGGAAACTGTACAATATAATGTAGTGAAATCCTAGACACAGAACACACAAAGAGATCGCATTGTACAGCGAACAACTCCCCATAAGCCAGTGAGATATTGGACTTAGTATTCCATACTTATAAGTGACAGTTCAACGTATTTAGGCAACTCTGAAAACTTAAAAGTAAACTCGCACATTTAAATACAAGACTGAAAACTTAAGGACCAGAACTTTAATATAACAAGACTGGAAACCTAGGAATCAGATTTACCAGTCATAAGAGGACTTTAACTCAAGTTTTCCCAGGTAGTGATTTCGCAGAGACACTCGTCGTCAGAGGAATTAACTCTAATTTCCCAGACCAAAGTGATTCGAACAGCATCTAACCTAAAGTGCTGTGTGTCCATTCTAATCTGTGCAGGAGATTGTGTATACCCATTATTTGGGGTAAGTGTAAACATTTCTATTACAAACGTGAATTTAACATGTTTTCTTGCTAGTGGATATATATATATATATATATATATATATATATATATATATATATATATACATATATATATATATATATATATATATATATATATATCTATATATATATATATATATATATATATATATATATGAGGCTGGCAACCTCAGCATATGAAAATAGTATATTCATGAGGCACTACCGCAAGAGCTGGTGATTGTTTCTGACTAGTCATGCGGGAAACCCGACAGCAGAGCGACCCCAGACTCCGACTGGAGCAGTGATGAGTGCTGATTACATCACATGTACCTAAGGTGTAACATATTATCTCGTGAGAATTATGTACCTTTTTAAATTGTAATTCAGGCAAATCATTGTTCATGCACTCCAGATGCAATTTCCTAGTTGACACCCAGAAGGATATGAGTGAATTTGCATCATATTCCCTGAGTTACACTGTGTGCTCGGGAATTTAATTCTTCTGAGAAGTTAACATTGGTGGGTGGAGCGCATGATAATGGGCCTGTTAGTTTGCGGCGAACAAATGTACTTAGCATTCATTTGTTTCTTCTATTTGTCTCAAGTTCGTGGTTAGAAGACATCAGACGATTTGTGGTACTAACGCATCTAGTGTAAGAGAAAAGCATCCAACCTAACCGTCGACAGTGGAAGAGAGTGTGGAGAAGGCTTTTGTCATCACAGAATTGATGAACCACAACTGCAGGACTCACTCATACAAGCTAAGTGCTAACTAAAAGGCACCAGCAAAAAAGGGACAATTCCAGTTAAACTTTAAGTATAAGGTTAAATTTCTACCCACGTCTCACTGATGAAAAATTTATAACTATCCAAATTCCACTAATCTTTCCATATTTATTTTAACATGTTAAAGACTATTTCGCTATTAAATTTGTTACCTGTTGTTTTAAAACAAAATAATAATAGTTGATTCAGTTATATGTATAAAAGCAAACGTATGAGCCAGAATACTTAATATATATAAAAATACTTAGACATATATTTACACTAAACAGAGCTATACCTTATAAGAGGATTTCGTTGGATTACACCAACTGGGGGCTTGAACGGGCTAAACCATTGCTTAAATCAGTCACAAAAGGCTACGGACCAGATATAATGCGTTAACAATTGTTCAGCACAATGCAACATTGTTCGTGACTGCTGGGAATATCTTGTGAAGTGCCCTTCACGTAGAAGTATTATTAACCTTCTATATACGTCTCTGCCAAGAGTAATCTTGCGCGCAGGTAGATACCTTGGACGCCAATATTAGATACTCTTGAGTTTTGGTCACTGTTGGACCACTACTGTAAAGCAGGGGATGCAATCCGTGACATGTAGTACTTGTTCTATATAAATCTAGGTGCTGCATAATATTTCTTACTCAACGGGAAAAAGGGCATTCAGATTAATAGATTATTTCTAAAGTCATTTTCGTAATGGTTAAAAAGGGTAAAGGATACCGTTACACGCCCATTGAGGCATATTAGGAATACGGTGTTAGGCCCATATTTTCTTGACCATCGACACAATAGGGGGATGTGGTCAGCATCACGACGGCCGCCTTAATCTTCCCAGAACTGCTCTAGTACCCAATTCACGAGGTTAGGTCGACCCCGGAGCCGTTTGCTGTCTAAAAAATCCCACCTCAACTGGAGATCGAACCATGAACCATGGGCCACCGAGCTAGGAAACCCGCACACTACCGCGGCTCCAAAGATTTTCTTTGGTAAACATTTTTACAGTACAGTTCATCAGTTCACATTGATCAGTAAATCATTCAATTAATTATGCTTCTTTATTTTACCGCGGCACGAAAGAGAAACGATGAATAGCGACACTGGACCCAGAAGCGGCCCTAGGGATTATTCAAGGTGGTGCGAGGTCTCGCCGGGGGCCCCCCCCCCCCCCCTCCCCCCTATGTTACATCAATTCCCTGCAGTCGGGCATGTACTATTACACATTCAATTTCATGCTATTGAGTTGAATCACACAGCAATTTCCGCACGTGATGTTCACTGTAGCATTATAATAAATTTAAAAATATATATATACTTACGTTTTTAAAATGTTGTTTTTTGTGTTGTTTGCTTTTTTTTTCTCATGTTGAATTGCAGAAGGGAGCTCAGTGAGTTTTTTCTCTTAAAGAAATAATATAGACATATAGGAAAACGCTCAGTTTCATTTAATTTTTTTTTAAAAGTATTTACTTTGAAATTTTCTGCTTCACTTTTCTCGTTCTTTTAAAATGTTGCTGTTTGCGTTTCATTTATTTAAAAAAAAAAAACACACATTTCGGCGCCTCTGCCAAGTCGACGTCCGGTGTAACCGCATATCTCGCCCAGCACCGCACTATCTACCATATATTTCGAAGCAAGCAACTAACGAGGACTGTTCATGTGTCCGGCTTTCTCATCCTGAGGAAATTTCACAACAATTAAAAAATAAATAAATAAAACCAAAGAACATAAATAAGAACAATCAACTAAAGTGTTCAAGCGGTCTTTCTATATGCCTCTTTTTTCTTCACGGCTCACTCACAAATTTCCACATTTATTTATCGGCGGTCTGTCTCAGGCTTCTCTCATCGTCATAGTTTTTCCCTCAAAGAAGTGATGAAGGCCATCATGTCAATCTACTGTTTTCCTGGAAAAGATCCAGAAATTCATATATATGGATGGGTCCCAAAGATGCAGCAATAGAGAATGCAGTCAGCGACCCATAGCTTGACTGCTTGCGTCAGGGTCAGCGAACCAGAGCTGACCAAGACCCTACTCCACCTCCACGTGGTGGTCCTGGAAATAGGCTGCATCACTGCAGTCTGGCTGAGAGAGTAGGGATCGAAGAGGGAAGGCAAACTCGGTCCCAAAAAATGCCGTGCTGAAGTCGGATGTGTCGGCCGAAAGGCGCAGATATCGCAGCTCCGGTGTAAACAGACACAACGCAACCAACGTCCTTTTCAGGACGAACGAGGAAGAAGAAGAAGATACATGGATCAATTCCGTGGCTGTGTTCCTTGTTTTTAATGCTATGACTATCTTTTCCTTTTTCTTTAACTCTACATACCTGGGTTTAAAAAATAGATATTTCCCTTTACATACCTAACAGAGGTTAAGGACATCCAGGAAGTAAAAGACATAAAACAGCACCTGTTCACCTTGCCATAAGACAGGTCGGTGAGATAACATGAGTTGTTACTATTGAAACCATTTTCCCGAGTCTATTATGGTCTTGTTGAAAAATTGGGCCCTCTATGCAAACGTTTCCACGTGTTCTTGCTAAATGAAATACGGTCAGCTGCATGCCTGGAACACTCGGACAAAGTGAGGTCAAAAGGTTCACTGAGTCAGATTTGCTAATTGAGTGGCTTAATGAGATGGTAATCTTTGGCCGTGGTTTTTACTGGCTGTCCAATCTGTCTAAGAGCTCGACCACCCACTTAGTCAAATTTGTTGAGGTTGTGTGGATATCTGTTACCTTGACAACTGTTTGCGCTTCCATGGAAACGGTCTAATCACTCAGCGCACGATGTAAACATGGACATTGCGTTTATTTTAAACGACTGTTTTTATCTAACGTCCTACTAAATACTAGCAAAATGTTTAAACGTCCTTCTAAATACAAGCAATATGTAAAGTCCTACTAAATACAAGCAAAATGTTTTAACGCCATACTAAATACAAGCAAAATGTTTTAACGCCCTATAAATACAAGCGAAATGTTTAAACGCCCTACTAAATACAAGCGAAATGTTTAAACGCCCTACTAAATACAAGCAAAATGTTTAAACGCCCTACTAAATACAAGCGAAATGTTTAAACGCCCTACTAAATACAAGCGAAATGTTTAAACGCCCTACTAAATACAAGCGAAATGTTTAAACGCCCTACTAAATACAAGCGAAATGTTTAAACGCCCTACTAAATGCAAGCGAAATGTTTAAACGCCCTACTAAATACCAACATCATAGATATCATTGAAGCACTATACAAGGACGCAAGCAGTGCTGATTTTGCAAGCAACGACATTGGAGAATTTTTCAAAACAACTGTAGGAGTTCGCCAGGGATGTATCCTGTCACCAGTGCTCTTTAATATATATCTAGAACATATTATGCAGGAGGCTCTCTACGATTATAAATCAACCATATCGATTGGAGGCCGACCTCTGTGCAACCTACGTTTTGCTGATGATATTGATCTGATAGCTGGATCAGAATCAGAACTTCAAGACCTTACCTCTAGACTGGAGAAAGTAACAAGAACATATGGGATGGAAATTAATATAGAAAAAAGCAAGATATTGGTGAATAGCCATAAGAAACATGTTCCGACCAACATTACGTTAAATGGGCAAACGTTAGAAGAAGTTAACACCTTTAAATATCTCGGGTCCACTATATGTAGTGATGGAAGATCAAATAAAGAAATCAAGACAAGACTTGAGATGGCCTCAGCTGCCATGACAAGGTTGAATGTGATCTGGAAAAGTAACATCAGTTTTCCTGTGAAGATCAAATTATACAAATCACTTGTATTATCTATTCTCTTGTATGGGTGTGAGGGCTGGACACTCACTGCAGATACGGAGCGAAGGATTCAGGCTTTCGAGCATAAATGTTATAGAAGAATTGTGCGCATTTGCTATAAAAAGCACAAAACAAATGTCTATGTTAGAGAGAAGATAAACACCTATGCAGGCCACCAAGAACCACTTTTGTCAATAGTGAAACGTCGAAAGCTTGCCTGGTTTGGGCATGTAACTCGTCATGACTCCCTTTCGAAAACGATCCTTCAGGGAACAGTCGAAGGTAAACGGAGAAGAGGAAGGCAGAGAAAATCCTGGGCTGATAACATCAAAGAATGGGCAGGACACGGTTTTTCCACACTTGTACGCATTGCTGAGGATAGAGAGCAGTGGAGGACCCTGTCTGCTGATGCTTCCACCATGGCACCCCTACGACCCATGACGGGTTACGGGCTGAGATGATGAAATACAAGCAAAATGTTTAAACGCCCTATTATATACAAGCAAAATGTTTAAACGCCCTACTAAATACAAGCGAAATGTTTAAACGCCCTACTAAATACAAGCAAAATGTTTAAACGCCCTACTATATACAAGCAAAATGTTTAAACGCCCTACTATATACAAGCAAAATGTTTAAACGCCCTACTATATACAAGCAAAATGTTTAAACGCCCTACTATATACAAGCAAAATGTTTAAACGCCCTACTATATACAAGCAAAATGTTTAAACGCCCAACTATATACAAGCAAAATGTTTAAACGCCCAACTATATACAAGCAAAATGTTTAAACGCCCTACTAAATACAAGCAAAATGTTTAAACGCCCTACTAAATACAAGCAAAATGTTTAAACGCCCTACTAAATACAAGCAAAATGTTTAAACGCCCTACTAAATACAAGCAAAATGTTTAAACGCCCTACTAAATACAAGCAAAATGTTTAAACGCCCTACTAAATACAAGCAAAATGTTTAAACGCCCTACTATATACAAGCAAAATGTTTAAACGCCCTACTATATACAAGCAAATACTGCCCCGTGTAGCTCCCGGGGGTGTCTGATGAGAAAAAGAAAGAAAAGTCCCTACTGGTCCCCCAGGCATGCCGTACAAGGTAACTAATATAAGGTTGAGCAGGGCGCTGGCAACCTCAACATGTAAAAGCAATTGTTACCTTACAGAAACCTTACTTACTTAGTCGTTCCCCTTCTACCGTGAGGTGTAGAGGTTTGGAAGAGAGAGCGCCAAACTATCCTATCGGCTGTCTTCCTCCTGGCCTGGTTCCATTCTAGTCCTCGGTCCTTCAAAGATTGTCTAATGTTGTCCTCCCAGTGGACTCTGGGTCGTCCTCGGGGTCTGGATCACTGGCTCTTTGTTTCCCATGCTTGTCGTGGTATCCGATCTTCTCCCATTCTGCAGACATGGCCAAACCATCTTAATTGGGACTGTTCTACTTGGGTCTGCAGGGGGTGGGATTTAAGGCCTTGACGTATCGTCTGGTTGCGTACCATGTCTCTTCTTGTTACTTCAACCACCTTCCTCAGATACCTCATTTCTGAGGTTTGGATCTGGCTTTTGTGGGTTGTAGTCATTGCCCATGACTCGCATCCATATGTCAAGACTGGGACATAGGTGGAGCGGTATACAGCCATCTTCGTTTTCTTACCAACCTCTCTCTTGCTGAGGAATCCTCGATTTATGGCCTGAAAAAGTCTCCCAGCTGCTGCTTTTCGAGTGGCCAACTCTTCTTTGATGCCTCCCTTTCGGTCTATAATAGCTCCGAGGTATTTAAAGTGGTCGACCTGCTCCAGGACCTGTTCTCCCAGCTTAATCTGATGTCTTCTTTCTTCTCGTGATATCACCATGGATTTTGTTTTAGAGCTGCTTATGACCATCCCTCTCTTCTCCAGCTCTTCCTTCCAGACTTGCAGGTTGGATTGGAGATGTGCCTCTGATTTAGCAATCAGGGCAACATCATCAGCAAATGCCAGCTCCGAAATATAGACCTGTCTCATCTTCCAGTACCCCACTGAATACTTTCTTGTTCTCTCCTTACATGCCTTGATGACATCGTCCATAAGGAGTATGAAGAGGTAAGGTGATAGGATATCACCTTGTCTTACACCAGTGGTGGTCCTGAACTCTTCTGACTTATGGTTTGCTGTCCTCACATAATTTCTGCAAGACTTGTAGAAGCTCTGTATAGCATGAATCAGAGGTGCTGGAATATTCTTCCTTGCCAAACAGTCCCAAAGTTTGCTCCAGGGGACCCTGTCAAACGCCTTTTCCAGATCTATGAAACAAAGATGGATCTCACTCTTATACTCAAGGGCCTTTTCACTCAGCTGTCTGAGTGTGAAGATTAGGTCTTGAGTACTTCGGTTTGCTCGGAATCCGCACTGGACCTCATCCAATTGTGGCTCAGCTAGGCGTCGGAGTCTCTGCTCTAGGATTCTAGAGTAGATTTTACCAGGGACACTGAGAAGGGATATGCCTCTATGGTTTCCACACTGTCGATTGTCACCCTTTTTGAAAATTGGTGTTATGATGGCAATCTCCCAATCCTTTGGTATGGTCTTGTTGCACCACGCTGCCTGTAGGACCCTTAAGAGTAATAGGTCGCCTGATGCTCCCATGTACTTAACCATTTCTGGTGTTATACCATCATGCCCTGCTGCTTTGCCCATCTTGATTTTCTCCAGTGCTGCCTTCAGTTCTTCCATCTTTATGTCATCTTCACCATCATTGGTTTTCTCTTCTGTGCTAGTGGTTATCATTTCTGATGCTTCACCATGCTCACCATCCAGGAGTTCTGAGAAATATTCTTTCCATCTTTCCATTACTTCCTTCGGGGCAGTAAGCAATTTGCCTTGCTTGTCCTTTATAAATTTGAGAGGGCATTGTTTTTCCTTCCTCATGTTCTTTAGGGTCTTATAGAACAATTTCTGGTTTTCTTGTGCATCTTTTTCTAGCTTTTCTCCAAATTCTTCCCAGGACTTCTGTTTTGCTGCTAGCACTTTGTTCTTTGCTTCTGTTCTGAGTGTCACATATTCTCTATATTTTTCCATTTGTCCTGTTGTGTTTTTAGCTCCTAAGTATTGTTTCCATGCCATTTTCTTCTCTCTTATTTTCTCTTTGACTTCCTCTGTCCACCAAGGTGTCCTCTTTCTCTTGTTCCCAAGTCGGACTTCACCGCATGCTTCTGCAGCAGCTGTCTTTATGATATCCTTGAATTTAATCCAGAGGGTTTCCAAGTCATCAGGTCGTTCTTCTGTGTTGCTCACCGCTGCAGCAATAAGCCCCTGATATCTGGTCTTAATTTCTGGCTCTCTCAGCTTGTAGGTCCTAATGCTCATTTCTCCTGCTCGTTTACTTGGTTTCTTGCGTGATGTTGGGCAGTTCCTAGGCTGAGCAACTCTTTCAGTTGTTCTTTTGATTGTTAGCAGGTAGTGATCACTTCCAATCTCTGGCCCCCTCCAGACTCTAGCATCTCGGACATATTTGAATGAGCTTCTCCGAACAATGGCATAGTCGATCACTGACTTCTCATTCTTTGTTGGTTCACATCTAGTGTATGCATGTATGCGCTTATGGGGGAACTTTGTGTTTGTAATGATCAGATTCTGCTCACTGCAGAATCTAAGGAGTCGCTTTCCATTGTCATTGAGAGTATCTTCTCCATATCTTCCGATAACTCCACCCCATCTAGCATGGTCATTTCCAACTCTGGCATTAAAATCTCCGAGCATGATAACTTCATCTAGGCAGTCATCCACTGTCCTTTGAAGCAGCTCGAAGAATTCCTCCTTGACCTCTGCTCTCTCATCCTCATTTGGCCCATACACTATGACCAGGTTGACTATGGTTTCTCCTTCTTTTAGTTTTACAACCATAATGCGCTCCCAGACAAAGTTCCATCCCTTGATACTATCTTTTTGATTTTGGGCCACAGTGCAACCCACGCCCCCTTTAGCTCTTTCAGATATGGGTACACCACTGTAGAGCAGCGTGTTGCCATCGAGATCCATGACTCCTTGTCCTTTTTTCTTTGTTTCCATTATAGCCAGGATTTCTAGTTTTGCTTTCCTCATCTCTTCCACCAGCTCCTCTTCCTTCCCATTTATACTTCTTGTGCTCCAAGTTCCATAAGTCGTAGTCCGTAATCCGTTACAGTTCGTCGCATTTAGAATCAGTCCAGTTTTCTCTCTTGTATTGCTCGTAATCGTGATTTAAAGCAAACAGGTGATTGGCCTGTTGTGCCTTTGCATGGTGGAGGGGCTGCCTCCTTACGGTCTCCATGGAGGCCGCCCTGCTCCTTTTTCATCCGGGCTTGGGACCGGCATAGGCGCAGTTTGTTACAGAAACCACCGCTACAAAAGCATGTAAATGGTTAGGGCAGGCTTCTTGCAAGGGAACCAGTTGCGTCTGTGGTCCTATGCTCCGTAAGGGATGAACAGGAAAATGATGACGATGAAAGCAGACAGTGCCGTAGGAGAGTGAAATGTTAGAGACTTCATTATACTGGGTCCAGCTTAATGAGGTGGGGTGACGAGTTCCTTTTCGTCCGTAACTCAAGAGCAGAGCCAAGTACCTGTTTACAGCTGGGTTAAATGGAGCGTGACGCTACCAGTTTTCGAACATGAAACCTCCGGTAACTTTACTGCGAGAGGCAATGTTTATAACCTCTCTGCCCCCCCAGGTTTGTATTATAGATGGGAGAACTCCAAAGATTTTCAATCTTTTAACTTTAAGAGCACTGATTGTTTAAAACCCCCACTTAGTTATTCAATAATTCATTTCTTTTTTCCTCCCTCTCTGTTACGGAGCATGTAGCTACCACTATAACAAGTCCCCTAACAAAAAGCCTACTTTAAAGTATTTATGTGCTTGTACAGCAGTAGTTTTGTAACATGATGAGATTGCCAGCTCCACCCACAACCTCAAATTGCTGCTTACGACTTGCTTGAGGAAGCTGTAGATTTATACTTTCTTCGACTCTTTACAGACCCCGGGGTCTTCATGGGACACCAACACATTTTACCTTGACAAGTCGATTAAAAAAAAAAAAGAAAAAAGAAACGACTGAATACTATTAGCGTATACCTAATGATTCTTCTAAAATACGGGGAGATTTTATAAAATGAAAGAAGCAACCAGCAAACAGCATAGCGTCACTAATCCGAG